>JAFBJS010040035.1:197038-216843 GCA_016785265.1 Paraplagusia blochii | reverse complement strand
TTGGTAACTAGTTACTGCTCTGAAAAAGTAACTAGTTACTAGAGTAACTAGTTACTCTGGGGTGATGTTGAGGGGGGCGTGTGTGACCCTGGGGAACATGCTTTTTTTTCTGCCGTACTACAATAAAGTGTAATTGCACGTCCACTCCAGTAGTTGGCAATCTCTTTCTTTTTGTTTTCTTTATGTTAACAAGGATACGATGTTATGCAGAGATGTACCTAGAACTGTTTTATAGATAAATGCTATTATTTATAAGATAGCATTTATGGGTGGTGGTGGGGGCTGGGGGTAGGGGGCACGAATTGTTTTCTTCTTGCTAGGGGGGGCGTAACAGAAAATAATTAAGAAGCACTGATTTAAAGTAAAGTAACTAGTTATTAGTTCCTTTTATAATTTGGTAACTAGTTACTGCTCTGAAAAAGTAACTAGTTACTAGAGTAACTAGTTACCAGAAAATAATTGAGGAGCACTGATTTAAATAAAGTAACTAGTTAGTAACTAATTACTTCCTTTTATAATTTGGTAACTAGTTACTTTTTCAGAGCAGTAACTAATAAAGTAATAAGTTACTTTTTTAAGTAACTTGCCCAACACTGATTACGGGCCACTGTTTTAGAACATATGAGGATGTTAAGTTCCTTCCTACTTAACCTTTCAGACTAAAAGTTTACGATGAGGAAAAACAACGTAAAATGAGATAAAGAATTTAATGTGGAAATATTTCCCTGTTGTTTGTACAGTTGGATTTTTTTCAGCTAATTTCCTGCTGGATTTTGCATTTTCGTAATACATTGCTTTTTTAAGGGACCGTGTTCATAGTGGCGTGTTTATCAGTTTGTCCTGGTCTTTGTACAGTGACAATTGTATATTTATGTTTGTACTTGATTGTAATGTGGCAGCGGATCACATCACACCCCTGTGGTTTTCTAGCTCGCCCTGTAACAAGGCAGCCGTCGGTAATGACCTGTGAGAGCTTAGTTCTGCTTTCTGGCTGCACCAGTTCAGCGTAAACTAGTTTGACTTTTGGTGTCTGTCAGAGTCCGGCTGTATTTATACATAATTCAAACAAGTGGGGTCTGCTCCCAGTGTGAGGTACTCTGGGTCTCTCTGACAAGACCAAGGTTGCTATCCGCCACAGGGAGGTAAAGGAGGAGGAGGAGGAGGAGGAGGGTGAGGAGGAGAAAAAGCCACCGCTCCGTCTTAGCAGGCAAGCACCAGGAGGCTGCGCTGATGGAAAAGGATAATAAAAGTAATTTCTCTGTCAACGGCCGAGCATTGGTGATGTTGAGCTGTTGCATTTTTGGAAGGAATGCAAATTTCTTAAGGATTTGTCAACTTTTTTTTTTTTTTTGTCCTGTGGCCTATTCATGTAATGACCTCCTCTTAATGCCCCAGAAAATAAGCCTGAGCCTATTCATCTCCGTCCCCGTCCTTATCCTACTGATTTGTAGTTAAATCATGACTGTCAGTGTAGTAGCAACCCTGATTAAAGTTCAGGGGTTTAGTAGATCATTTTAAAGAACCTCCAAATTACTTTCCTCTCCCCAGCCGATCCACCTGGACCTCTGCCCTGGGTGCATGGCAGTTTTCAGCCGTCGTGGGGCGAGCCAAGTCCAACCTTGTGGTTCCTGCTTATTCCCCCAGGATGGAGCACTGCAGGCCTAGACCAACATTCTCAGCTGTGTTCAATCTGCTCTGAGACGAGCTGGCTATGAGAAAATGCACACACATATGCACACACACAGGAGGAGGGACATGGAAAATTTGGACAGTTAGCACGCTTTGTTCCACTTGGTTCAGCTGGAATCTGTCCAGAAACACTCCTGACAAATGCACACTTGCACACACACACACATGCACGCACGCACACACTCCCCCAGGTGACCGGAGTCTACTTCAATTATTTGTGTTTAACCATTCTAATCACACTTTAGCACATTAATCCTATTTTCAAGCCAAAACACACCTAAAATGACCTTTTTTTTAATTGACATTGCAAATCAGATGAAACCCAGAGCTGGCTACAGGCCGCCGCTTCAGCCTGTACTCTCACTGAACTTGAACTTTTAATCCCCTCTTTCCCCTCCTCAGCTCCTAGGTAAAATTTATAGCATGATGCTGATGCTTTCACTCAAAATATGCCCCTGCAGAATTTACCAATTATCCGGGATGAGGTAATAAGTAAAAGGTTTGGTATGAGGAAGTGAGTAATTTCTTTTTTTTTTGTTTTTTTTCTCTCCCCGCTTGATTATTTTGTATTGTTGTGTGCGCTGTAGATGCCGTCCTAGTGTCTTATCAGTTTGACGGCCTATGTCATCAAGATAATCTGAGCCCAATCCATCTGCTATTGGAGAATCCCTCCAGGCAGCTCAGGATATTATATTATATTAAAAGTCATTTAATGTTTTTGGAATACATCTGAAGTGTATAATTTTACCACGGATCGTCTGGAGGCACTTATCAAGAAGTGGGAGGCTCCTCCGTGAAATTACATCTTTGGGTTTCTTGACGGTGGACGTTGACATTGGCACAAACGGAGGTGTTTAGTGCCCTCCAAAGGTTAGCGCTGAAAAGGATTTGTAATTTCATAGACGCAGGCTCTTAATAGCTCGCAGCCCTGAGTCCTATAAAAAGATGCCTGTGCGTTGATAATTGAGTCCTGCAAAGTAAACACGCCGTAGGTAGAAGTGTTTTAATGGGCACTTGTTGCCGTCTTGCAGCATAGGTGGCTTTCACACTTGGAGAGATGTGAAGCTAATTAAATTTTAAGGTCGATAGAAAAGCTGGCAGGGTGATATTTAAAGTTATGTAAATAAACAAAAGTGCTACTCATGGCGGAATGAATGGCCTGGAAACGGGGGTGAAGCGAGTGACATCACTACCACGTCCCAGCGCAGCATGTGATGGGAATAATGTAATGGGAGCCTGGACCATTTCCCTGCTGTTGACTTTTGCGTCCTTTCCGTGAACATTAGAACACAGTCTTATATAAATGACTAAATTAGGTACAATTAGTTAATAACAGTTAGACAGGTAGCTGGTGGTTTTACCTCATAGCAAGAAGGTCACTGGTTTGAGTCTGTAACTGAGGGTCTGCCTGAGGTTGAGTGATTTGCTTTTTTTTTTCACCTCTTTATTTAACCCATCATCAAAGTGAACAGTGACCTCAGTCATAACCTGGCAGTTGGTGGATTCGAAACCTGGAGCCCTAGGGACCCCGGTCCGGTTCCTTAATCACTAGGCCACCACTGCCCAGTAGCCTGAAGATTCTCGTTCATCCAGGTCATGGTGTCCAAAGGGTTTATTGTAAGCAACTAGAAGAAGTTAGTTTTGAAATGCACAGACTTTTAACCCCCTTCCCCATCCTCCCCAACACTGACCTAGGAACTTTTCAAGGGTCTCCAAACGTGTAGGCCGATTCCCTCAATGAAATCATGAAAACATGGAGCCAAACTTGAAGGAATGGGTGATAAAAAAGGGAAAGTGGGCGTTGGGCGGTTTGCTTGCAGTGGTGGTCTTTCCCTATGAGCTCTCCCCCTGACTGTGTCGGTGTGATGGCTTTTTCCCTATGCTCCCTAACACAACCTAGGAACCCTTCAAGGATCTCCAAACGTTTCTCCTTAAATGTTAAGGCCGATTCCCTCAATGAAATCATGAAAACATGGAGCAAAACTTGGAGGAATGGGTGATAAAAAAGTGGGCGGTGGCGGTTTGCTTGCAGTGGTGGTCTTTCCCTATGAGTTTGTTCTCCCCCAACTGTGTCGGTGTGATGGCTTTTTCCCTATGCCCCCTGACACAACCTAGGAACCCTTCAAGGATCTCCTTGAAGGGTTCCTAGGTTGTGTTTCTTTTTAAATGTTTAGGCCGATTCCCTCAATGAAATCATCAAAACATTGAGCAAGACTTGAAGGAATGGGTGATAAAAAAGGGAAAGTGGGCGGTGGCGGTTTGCTTGCAGTGGTGGTCTTTCCCTATGAGTTTGTTCTCCCCCTGACTGTGTCGGTGTGATGGCTTTTTCCAGGTACTCAGATTTCCATCCAGATTCCAAAAACGTGGAAACTCTTAACTGACCTGAGGTGTAACTGAGATTCTAATTGGTTGTTTGTCTGTTTACGTAGCGCTGCCCACAATTTATTCGGCAAATTTATTAGTCCAATTTGTAATCGGGAGGCGATGACACTTATGTGGCCCTTTCCAGAAACTGAGAGCCAGACTATCCCAAAACACGTCACTTATTCCTATGTGCTTACAGAGAACGGCAGAGTCGGCAGAGTCACCCACGGTTCCGATGGTCGGGTTGGTCGCTTGAGGAGTCGATGTCAAACTCCCTGCACTTTATCAACATAGACTCCAGCTGAACGGCACTTGCACAGGTATAATATTTTCCCCCTCGCTCAGCAGTGGAACAGCATATTAACTTTACACATATTCTGAGAATGACTCTTTGTTTCCCTGCTTTTCCACAGTCACCACTTAGAGCTTTGCAGAATAAATAAGCTGGCAATGTGAGGAAACATGAGAGAAATGGAGTGTGTTCTCTGGAGTCGTACCACCACTGGGTTGTCAAAGGGAATGTAAGTAGGCCGCAAGTGTGAGCAATCACTGGAAATTATATGCTTTTAGGGGGATTTGATATAAAAGTATTAAGCTGGTCTGAGATGTTTGGCGGCTCAAATAGATGTGAATTATATTCATGGACATGATATGCACCACAACTGCGGCTTCTCGGCGATTCCGCCGTACTGCATATTTTCCGACTATTTGTGATTGTATGAAGTGGATCCCAGCAGATTGGTCTAATAGGATAAATATAGCTATGAAGTGGTCTCCGGGCCAATGAGGGCAGAACATGGTAGGTAGGATGGAAAAACCACTCTCTCAGTCCTGGGCCTGTCCTCTAACAGGCTGCTGGTTGGAGGACATTTGCTGTGAACGGAGCTGATGTGCGTTCAGTCTCCATTTTGGTCTCCATTTTCTCTTTCCATATACATCAAATGCCCAGAGACCTCTACAATCACAGCAGATGACAACCTAAAAACATTGTCTGCTGCAGAACTTATACTCCATGAGTCAGTCTACCATCAACTCCCAGTGTGGCCAATTGAAGTCTGCATGCAACAGAGCAATCACATCCAAATTTCAAGCTTGGTTTAGATCAGTTAGATGCGGTTTCTCTGAGCGCGCTCTGCACGGGCCTCCGCAGTGCAATCCTGTTTGTCAATGATGAGATTGATCAGCATGTGGAGTCGGCGAGCAGCTGGAGAGCCGCAGTAATCTGCCGTTGCCTCAGGTTTGATTGCAGGTTGAACCTGACAGTGAAATCTAATATGGTCTCAATCCTCGGCATGTCTTGGAGCGCTGACACATGGCTAAGTCCTCACAGCCGTCCAAGAGCCCAATAGTTTTCTAACAGTTTTCACTCCGCTCTTTTATTGAAATGCAATAAAAAGTGACGGTTAAATCGTCGACCAACGCTCTCATACGGCGCCAAGTGGGAAGTTGATATTTTAGCTTTGGTTTTAATATTAACATTTGACATTTTAAACTCAAGCAATGTGTTTTTCTCCTACACATCCGATAAAACAATTCTATTATCAGTCTCTTAATATTACTATTATAACAGTGTGTATTTCTTTCACACAGTTCACCTTTTTTTTGTTCGTTTCCGTGTGGTTGACTATTGAATTGCCATCACCAACTTTTTTCACACTGCCGATAATTAAGTGATATCGGTAGAATTGATAGGGTTTTTTTCCTACGATAATGAAAATCCGATAACACAATTACTTTTGGATCTTGCACAGGGTTCTCAGACGTTTGCGGCAAATGTTCTCCCCTGTTGTTGGTTGATTTCAGTATTAGAATTTTAATCGTTCGAGTGATATTGTCCAGATCAGTCGGCAAAAGTTGTTATTTTAGCTTTGGTTTTAATATTAACATTTATTATATTAAATCTGCGATGTATTTTTCTCCAACACATCCGATAAAACAATTCTATTATCTGCCTCTTAATATTACTATTATAACAGTGTGTTTTTTTGTGTGTTTCCGTGTGGTATTGAACTATTGAACTGCAATCACCAACTTTTTTCACAGTGGTGGATAGATACGTATATCATGGCTGCTGATATAGAATAATTAAGTGATCGCTAATATTGATAGCGTTTTTTGCTCCAATAATGAAAATCCGATAATGCAATTATTTTTGGACAAATTTGCTGGAGTCTTGCACAGGGTTCTCAGAAGTTCGGGGCAAATGTAGGTATATATCGGTATTAGAATTTTAATCGTTTTAGCAATATTGTCCAAATCAATCGGCAAAAGTTGTTATTTTATTTTTGGTTTTAATATTAAGATTTAATTTTTTAAACTTGCACTGTATTTTCTCCTACACATCCAATAAAACAATTCTATTATCTGTGCCTTACTATTACTAATACAGAGTGTATTTTTTTATTGTATTTTTTATAATTTATTTATGATACTACTGCTACTAATAGTAATAATGATAATAATAATAACAATAGACATAATTATCAGTGAACCTTGGGATTCCTGAGTTTTGATTCAGAAACTAAATAATGTATCCTTTTATAAATATTAATGTAAATGAAAAATGGCTTATAAGACATTTTTAATACATTTAAAAATAAAGCAAAAATATCCTTGTGATACTGCAAATACTGTATTAATGAAGTATGCTTTGGTAATTCACTAACGATAATTTTACAAATTGGAGTTAATAAAGAATGAGGTTTAAATTCAGGAAAAGTCAAAATGAGGTGAAAGTGAGAGAACAGAAAGAACAAGAAGTCAGATAATTGACTGACAAAAAATATATATATTCTATATATACAGTATGTAAGCCCTCCATTTGATGAAAGCAATCTGTGAACAAAAAAAAATATTTCTAACACAAATGTCAGTGTCTTGACTATTTTCCTATGAAAAACACAACATTTTAAGGGTGAGCTTGAACTTTTTGTATTAAAAATAAAATAAAAAAATAATAATAATTTTAACAAAGATGGAAAATGGACCCTGCTCCAAACTTGAACTCAGTTGTCTTGGTTGACATAAGCTGAGAATAAGACACACAGAAATGGCATCAAAAAATTCCTTATATACACTACAGTACATCACTAAAAAAGTCCAGAGTTTATAAACCAAAAAAAATCCTTTTTGTTAGACTATTAACATGTTGGAGTCAACCTGCAGGTGGCGTTGAGTCAGTTGTTAAACGAACCACCGAAATGAAAAATTCTTCACTAAAAACAGAGGTTTTTCAATCAGTGGAGTGTGGCCCCTTGGTGGTCCAACATCTAATCAGGACCAGGTGAAGCTTTGGATAAGTTGTCAAGATGAATCTGCAGCCAAGACAAAGATTTAAGGCTGATAGGCAGACCACGGGACTCAAACTACTGGCTCTTACATCGACTACATGTCCACGATGACAAATTATCTTTAATGAATAATGAAAGCCGCAGTAAGCATGTAAAATTCCTTAAATAGACAAGTTTAAGAAGATCGAACGGTTGCTAAATGTGTCTCCCCTAGTGGCGCATATCGTCAACATTAAGTCATTAAATAATGGAAAATATTATTTTATTAGATGCTAACAGAAGCCAAAACTGCTAACTGGGTCCACATTTTTTTATGTTTGTTTGCGTGTGTTTGACTAATGAATTGTTATCGCTAATTTTTTCTTTTTTTTCATACTGTTGGATATACAGTATAGCTTTATTATGACTTCCGATAGTATAGTATAATTAAGTGACATTAGTAAGAATGATAGCGTTTTTTTTTTTTTTTCGATAGTGAAAATCCGATAACACAATATTTTTGGGGGGCAAATTTGCCGGAATCTCGCATGGGGTTCTCAGATGTTACTCAAACTACTGGCTCTTACATCGACTACATGTCCACGATGACAAATTATCTTTAATGAATAATGAAAGCCGCAGTAAGCATGTAAAATTCCTTAAATAGACAAGTTTAAGAAGATCGAATGGTTGCTAAATGTGTCTCCCCTAGTGGCGCATATCGTCAACATTAAGTCATTAAATAATGGAAAATATTATTTTATTAGATGCTAACAGAAGCCAAAACTGCTAACTGGGTCCACATTTTTTATGTTTGTTTGCGTGTGTTTGACTAATGAATTGTTATCGCTAATTTCTTCTTTTTTTTCATACTGTTGGATATACAGTATAGCTTTATTATGACTTCCGATAGTATAGTATAATTAAGTGACATTAGTAAGAATGATAGCGTTTTTTTTTTTTTTCGATAGTGAAAATCCGATAACACAATATTTTTGGGGGGCAAATTTGCCGGAATCTCGCATAGGGTTCTCAGATGTTTGGGGCAAATGGAGGTACATATCGGTATTGGTTGAGTGTTTGACGATATTGTCCAAATCAGACATCGACCAAAGTGAACATCAAACTTCCCCAACATATATCATTTATCTTGCAACATATAAATGCAGTGATTTTCTTGATTCTTGCTGCATAAAATGCCCATCTTTGCCCCTCGTATCAGGTATCATTTACAGTATCCCCCATCAGTGCTGCCTGCAATCCATTTAATATGTTTTTCAGTTAATATTATGTTACATGCTTCGATTTAGTCAGGGCATGGTGCTCTCAACCATTTTTATATGACTCAAAAATTGAGCAATGATCTCACATCTAAAGCTACTTTGGCCTCAAGTAACAAAAAAATATCCAATCGTGCCACCACGTGAGAAGAGCAGTTGGTTGGACTCAAAACTGAAGGTCTGTCCATGGTCAACGTCCATGGGTCAGGGCAGAAGATAAGGGTCTAAACACATAGTATCCATCTGACTGGTTCCTGTTTTGTGCCAGTGCTTTTTTCAGCTATTGTAAGGACCACGTTACTTCATCTTAAATGGAACAAATCCGCATTCAAGGAACCTTACGTGTAACTGAATCATATTCTGCTCTAAGGAAAGCATAAAACTAAACGGAGTAACTGAGATCACATGTAGCTAATGAGTATAAAACAAATTAAACTTTGTGGCAGGAAGTACATTCTCTCCATCCTCTATCTCCATTACATCTCTATCAGGATCATATCATCGGACCAGGTTTGAGGCCCAGAGCAATATCCACCAAACAGGACTTGCACTGATGTTGTATCCACCAGGCATTATTGACAAATGAACACATTTCTTATTCCCTCCTGCCGTGCCTGTATTATTAAGTTCTTATGTTTGCTTGGTGAATTTGACATGATACGAAAGCTAAATGCATTTGTGGCATTACGGCAAACGGGCCGGGTTATTACTCGGCAAAACGAATAACCTGTGTCTGATGTGCAACTCAGCTTTCATTTCATGCTCTGAGACTCTGTTTCCTGAGCCTCTGTGAAGGAAGGGACTGTTATTATTGCGAGGTCTAACTTATGGGTGGGTTTAGAACGTCGGCCAAAGCACAACCATTTACCTTATCGTATATTTTGGAGCTGAGGGAAGATGTATTGACTGCTTTGTTACGGACAAAGAGACTGTTCATGTCGGGGGAAAAGCTTAGTCTGGAGAAGGGACCTTCTCTGGCCCTTTCTGACCCCAGTACAACATCACACATTTATCACAAAATTCTTGCGACTCCAGAAACTTTTTATATTTTTGAAGACTGCTCTCTATCTCTATCTCTATCTATCTTTCTATTCAGAAAAGTAAAACTGTGAAAGTCAACAACTAATTTATGAGAATAAATTTGTCTACAGTTTCAGAAATTTAAGATCTTGCTCAGTGCATTAGAATAAGAAAAAATTAAGAAAAATTCTTCAATTTTACTACATACACATTTACACCTCTTCTTGCATACCATAGGTGCCAAACTCTGGCCCGGGGGCCAAATCTGGCCCGCAGTGTAATTATTTTTGGGCCACGAGATAAAATCAAATGTGTACTACAGTTGGCCCACCAGTTTGTAGACCTTACATACTCTTAGAATTTGTCATATTATTATTGCACGCTTTTTGTTATAGCACATACATTTAGTTCTGTAAAGAAAGATTTACATAGAAACAATCTGAAAATACAGTACAACAAAGAGACTGAATAAGAAACAAATACCAATGATGTTTGACGTGATTTTTCTATAACAAGTTTTCACATGGAAAAAACACTATTTCATATAAGGAGAGAAAATATGCACGTTTATAGTTAATTTTCAAAATATATATGGAGTTTAGCCCGTGACTTCATGTCAGTTTTCGATTCTGGCCTGCTGTTAAATTGAGTTTGACACCCCGGTTGTATAATATATTTATATTTTATTGTTTTATTTTTAGAACTCATTATTAATCCCCCGCAGTATCCTTAGGGAAATTATGCCTCTGCATTTAACTCATCACAATAAATTAAATATATATATTTTTTGTCATTGTGACATTGTGATTTACAACACAATGCACCTCTGCATTTAACCCATCACCAAAGTGAGCAGTGGGCAGCTTTAGAGCAGTGGGGGGGATGATACCATGCTCAGGGCACCTCAGCAGTAACTTGCCGGTAGGGGGATTTGAACCTGGGGAGCGTGCAGACCCAAGTTTGCTTCCTTAACCACTCACTAGGCCACCAACTCCCCTGTAGTGAGCAGGGGGCTTGGGGAGCAGTGTGGGGGGACCGTGCTCAGGCCACCTCAGCGGTAACTTGGCAGTAGGCACCCAAGTCCGCTTCCTTAACCACTAGGCCACCAACAGCCCCCAAACTGCCCCCATTTATTATGGAGGTAGAAGAATGGAAGTGCTTGTCCATTGCCGGAGCAGTTGGCAGCACCAATTCACATTGATCATATTGTGAGCCTCCTGTAGGTGGTGATCCCACAAGAACTTATGTTGGTCAGGGAACTCAGTAAGGTGCTATGATCATAGCACCTTAGTTGCAATCAGGCACCTGGTGGATTTGAACCTGAAGTCTTGTAGACCCAAGTCCATTTCTTTAAGCACTAGGCCTACAATGCTGACTTGGTAAAGACTTGTTCTGTGATTTTTTTAAAACCTACCTACCTACTGACATCTGACAAGGCTGCCAAAGTCTGGAATCAATCTTACAACCCCCGCCTCAGTTGAAGGGCAAGTACATTTCCTACTAAGTCGTAGCCACCCTCATAGCTGCACAAGTGTGTGTGAGTGTGTGAGTGTGTGTGTGCCTGGATCTTAATAACAACGCAAGAAATGGTCTTACACTGGTAGTGTGTACGTGAAACAGGATCTCTGGGCCTGAGGTCAGGACAACATCTCAGAGTAAACTATTGAAGAGATACATCCTGACCATCAGTATTGTCCACGTCTTAAAACTGAGATTCTCAGCTGTAGTAGCAGTTTCTTTGTGACCCTATGGAGTTTGATAGTTTTTGATCACAACCCACCTAGTAGCTACCCTCATACCTTCTCAGTTAGCTGAACAAGTGTCATGTATCTTCAATCCAACAGATCGAAGCATTAAATGGGTGAATTGGAGAAATAATGTTTCCTTTTGTCCCCATCTGTCTATTACTTCCACTTGATCCATACCCATATCAACAAAAGAACTGACCAATAGAATGGCTAGGATTCCATCATCAATAATGCACTGAACATTTCTACAACTGTAGCTACGAGAGTCACCTGATCCTGATATCTGTCTCTTATACACATCTAGATGTGTATAAGAGACAGATTGGAGAGATACATCATGACCATCAGTATTGTCCACGTCTTAAAACTGAGATTCTCAGCTGTAGTAGCAGTTTCTTTGTGACCCTATGGAGTTTGATAGTTTTTGATCACAACCCACCTAGTAGCTACCCTCATACCTTCTCAGTTAGCTAAACAAGTGTCATGTTTCTTCAATCCATGAATTGGAGAAATAATGTCTCCTTTTGTCCCCATATGTCTATTCCTTCCACTTGATCCATACCCATATCAACAAAAGAACTGACCAATAGAATGGCTAGGATTCCATCATCAATAATGCAACTATATTTTTATTTATATTTCAACAACAATAAACTCAAAATGACAGAGTCATTGATACAAGATTCTAACCTTGTATACCGGTCTGGTAGGAGAAAATTATAGGTTGAGTGCACAGATTTTCAGGTAGGAAGATTTTATAGGTAGGAATATACTTCAGGACATGTGAAATTACATTTTATGAAGTGGTATTTATCTGCCCCAACTTAACGACCGGTCTGTGAAAATAGTACGAGACCGGTTTGAGGCATAAAAAAAGGTTGGGAAAATTAAAGGCTGGGTCCACTTGGGAAACCCGGGTAGGAAGATTTTATAGGTAGGAGAATATGACGACCAGGACGATGTTGGGCTCAGTGGTAACCTAGCAGCTGGAGGAATCGAACCTGAAACCCTCCGGACCCAGGTATAGATCCCCACCCACTGGGCCACCACTGCCTCACAAGAAATACAAACAATAACAACAAAAGTAAAGCTATAAACAAAATTAGGGGTTTTATATCATTAAAATAATAGATAATATTGTATGTCAAAAATATAACTACAGTAGAAACCATGATGTTGCTTAATTCCCACAGTCTACTGAAGGAGCAAAAGGAGAACTCAGGACCAGATCTTCTAATCAGTCCATCTTGTGCCACATACTGTCAGAGATCGTCTTCTCTGACCACGTCATTAGTCGCTTCCTTAACTTCCTCTCAGGTTGCAGGCACTTTGTGCAGCGTAGGGATTTTTCATCAGGCTACTTAGAGGCCACCTATGGAGTTCTATGAGCTTCAGTAGGAGGAACCCAGATCATTTACTATATACATAAACAACGTGAATAGGAAAAAAAAATCAGATGCATCTCTACTACAAACTTATGGCCCTGGTCTTCATATCTTCAATCTGCATGATGTTCATCATGTTATGATGAACATCAGCCGATGAAAATCCAAAAACAAAACGTCTGGTGTTCACTAGATTTGCTGGAGTCACACGTAGGGTCCTGAGATGTTTACCTCTCTGTCCAAATAGGATAATCTACAATGAATATCAGACTCCCAACCTCTTCTGAACGTCTACTGTCTTTAAAAGTCCATGTCCAGTTGATGGATTATGGTTTGTTGTTAAGGGAAAGAAGGTCTTAGCTTCAAACCCAGCTTGAATACCTTTCACAAAGATTCTTCTTCCAGCAGCTGGCACGTGCACACAGGCTGATGCATCAATTATTGTCAGATTAAATGTCAGATTAGATACTCATTGAAATGGGATTAGGCCGTTTACCAGGACTTAAGTCGGCTGAGCCGTCCTACTGTTCTTTTCATTTTCTGAGTGATGTTAAGAACATTGAAAGTTTAGACCGAAAGACGGCGCTCATTGCATTTTGTTAACATGTAAAAATGAAAAAGAGAAAAATCATATTTCAGCACAACTTTAGTAGCAGCAGAAGAAACAGTCGCTAAATATGTTCTATAGATCCAGACCAGTGCATGAACTTAGCATAAATACTATGGGTGTGTAGAATAATCATTTTGGATCAGTTATCGTTCTGTGTCCTACAGGATCCTAGTGTACCGGTCCAAAAAGCCCCAATCAATTAAAACGCAGTAAAGCGATCAAATGGTTCGGATTTTTGTCCGTGGATTGGTTTTCTGCTCCATGGCCCCGCCCACAAATTGATGTTAGACATAAACGCGACATTGGCCGCTTCGACCACTAGAGCCAATAGAAACATATATACATCTATTCACACATGTCTATGGAGGTTGTGTTTTTTTGGGGTGTGTCAACTGTGACGCGAGCTGATTTGATTGGAGTTCAGGAAGTGGGTGTGGCTCTGCTTTGAGCAACATGGACGACAACACAGACGAAACTTACAGCGTTTCTCATTTAAAATCGAAGGTTTGGACATCATTTGTTTTTTTCAAGAAGGAGGACAATCAACTACACTGGAGGTCCAACAAACCTCAGCAGTCACCTGGAGAGACGGCAGAGTGGGACTGATGAAATAAAATACAAACGTTTTTCCAACCGCTGTTTGACAATAACTCGGCAAAGTCCAAGGCAATAACGGAATCTGTCGCTCGTTATATTACAAAAACATGTCCTGTGAGACAGTCTGGTTACAGGAGTGATGTCCACAGCTGAACATTTCTACAACTGTAGCTACGAGAGTCACCTGATCCTGATATACTTGTTAATGGAGATAAAATACAAATTGTCAGTGAATATAAATGTCTTGGGTTAATATTAGATTCACAGCTCTGTTTTAAAGGCCATATTGACAAATTGTGTATAAAAAATCAAGTTAAATCTAGCAAATGTTCATGCAATTCGAAAGGAGATAATAATTCTTAATTGTATAAAAAGTGTTTGCATATGTATTTTCTATTGTATATGTATTGTGTGCTTCTGTTTTTTTACATCATGTCCAGGGGACTACAGATGAAAACTAGCCTTTGGCTAATTCTTCCTTATTTAACCATGTGTAATCGTATGTTTTATATGTATGAATATATGAGACTGGCAGCTGTATAGTGTAGTTGAAGCGGAATTGCAAATTTTTATTGAATCGAACCGAACCAAATCGGATCGAACTGGATTAATCATTTGATATTTTTTATGAATCGTTCCTGAATCGTATCGTAGCCTGTGAATCGACATATGAATCGGATCGTTATGTGAGTGAAGATTCACACCCCTAATAAATACATTTGTTTAAATCAAAATGACAAACAGGTTGCATCAACATCAACATGCATTTATTTTGGAAATATCGTTTGAGCCTGAAGTTTATCAGAGTTCATATTAAGTACAGAAAGAGCTCTAACTTTTTAACTTTGACTTCTCATTTTAACGTCTGCAGATTTTATTTCTATCTAAATTTCATTTACATGGGTAATATCTTTTAATCATTTGAAGAAAGTTAAACATTAAGCACAGAAATGTGTGTGTTTCTTTGCAATATTGTTTGATATTGTCACCTGGAAATGCTTGGTCACTACACAATGATCAAAATAAGGAAGCCAATTTCCATTATTAATTTATATTTGTTTACAGCTTGTTTTACAACATTTGGGGCTGAATGTTATTGTGTTCTTTGACTCACTGTACATTTGACAATGTCATGAGTGGCCACTACAAAATAGTGCAGTAATAATTGTTAGCCAAGAAAGTTAAAGACATAAAAACCAAAAACTTGTTTAAATTAGCCAAACTGAGTGGTGTTAAAAGTAGTGAGGAGGGAAATTAAAGTAATTATAATATAATTATGAAGCTCAACTTTCAGTAACAACTTTCTGTGTTTTAAGGTGGGAGTAGATTTGTCTGATTTATATATGAAAAATATGAAAAAAATGGAAATGGTGGCCAAGTGATTCAAGACATGACTTGGGTCCGCGAGGTTTCAGGTTTGAATCCACCAACTGAGGTGCACTGATCATAGCATTGTCCAGAGCCACATAACTTCCAGTGGACTCACCACCCACAGGAAGGCCCACAGTATGGAGGAGTGTGATTTGGGTGCCAGTCATGGGAGTGCTGCCCCTGTGACCCAGAGGGTGAAGATGAATGTATGAATTGACAACAAAAACTAACAGGGAAAGTTATCAAGTGTTTCTAGGCTCAGGGTTAGCGTGAATCTCTGATTTCACACCAACTGTTTCAGATAAGCACTTTAATTAGAACGCCTGTCATCATACACACATTTGCTTCACAGATGCTGCGTCTTTTTGTTGTTTCAAAGACAAAGTAAGTTTGTGTTTGAAGGGCCTCCCGTCCCCGTCAGTATCAGCATATCTATTTTTCCCATAAATGCATTTTAAAGCTGTATTTCATTAACCATAACATAACCCAGTCAATTGGTTGGAGGCTATGGTACGGCCTCATACTTATTGAATTACCCAACCTGTGATAGAAATCTACACTAGTTACGTGCCAATAATACTGAGAGGCTCTCGTTCGAGAGGGTGCACTCTGAGGTTGACTTCAAATTCAAGAACATTGCATTGTCTCATTAGTTGCTAAAGATATTCCTGCTGTAATGAAATGCCCCGTTGATTTTAGACCCAAAGTGTGCAGATTAGGTAGTCATGAACACGGAGACCAGCTTGATCAACTAACAGGATCAGGACTAAATCAAAGCAGATATCATCACAACTAGGCCGGAGAAAATACGATACTAGGCGGCGCTGTGGTGATTGCGAAATCTCGCGTGGGTTTTGGTCCATGGACATAAGAGCGGACGACAGCGACAAAGACGAGTCATGTAGTTGACTAGTCAACCATCCAAAAGTCAGTCTGGTGGCAATTAGTCAAGGAATCTAGTCTCCTGATAATGTCATTTTTATTCATTTTTATTTATTTAAACTGGAGATTCTATTTCAGACTTCCTGGAACTTTGGATTAAATCAAAATTATTTTTATTTCCAAAAGATCACTGGCTTAATTTGATCGCAAATACATGGATACATGAGCTAGCATAAAAAAAATGTCTTTGTAAAATTTACAAAGTTTACAAAGCCTGTTTCAGTATTTTGGTTAAAGTAAAAGAAAGGTGTGTGCGGGCAAAAACGATTGTGTAATGCTGATTTATGACAGATGTAGGCTAACCCGCCATGTCCGATACTAACATCTACCTGATATCTGATACGCGTATATTGTCTAAACATTTTATTTTTATTTGTGATATCAACCGATACCAATATAGGCCTGGAAACCACTGTATGAGTCTTAGCTGCAATGCTGCCATCTAGTGACTTTGACTTTAATATACAGTTGTTTAATTCTAACGCTATTTTTACAGGACACATCATTTGGCGAAACCCAGGCCTTGGGCTTTCAGGTTTTTGTTATTGGATAATCCCATGAAAATTCTTACCGATGTCGGCAGTGGTGGCCTAGTGGTTAAGGAAGTGGACTTAAGTCTGCAAGGCTTCAGGTTTGAATCCACCAGCTGCCAGGTTCCAACTGATGTGCTTTGAGCATAGCAACGACCCACAACTTCTTGTAGGCTCACCATCCACAGAAAGCATCGCAATGTGGTGCGATGTGATTTAGGTGGCACCACAAGATGATGAATGAATGATTCTTACATGTTATGCTAATGTCAGATGGGTAATGTAGTTGAGCCGGTATTATTAGACATCGGGGAACAGAGACGAGAGCAGATTGACTGAATGTTGTTGAGAACTAAAATCAACTAAGGAGCACAATATGTCTCTCCCCTGGAGTGCGCCATCTAACGGTAAAATACAGGCATTTCCCGGGACAAGGCAAAAATGACAGAGGTCTAATGATTATATAATTTAATAATAGAATTTGGACAAGCTGGGCAGGTCGCATTAAACAGCCTGACGGGCCATATCCGGCCCCCCTTGCCCTAGTTTGGCCATGCATGCTCTAAGCTGTGCTCTAGTGTAGAGGAAATGTATCTGTATCCACCTCCTGTTCTGTGTGTTGTCATTTTAGGCCAACATCTGTTATTGTAATTGAAATTTGGTTGGATTATTTGATTTATGGCAAAGCCCACTTGGTAATTGAATTTTACACAGGTCCTCGCAGTGAAAGGCCCTCTCTTCCTTTCCGAAAGTGTGCTCGGAGTGGGAATGGGAAATATGGAAGTTGACCCTTTAAACCCACGGGAGAGCAAGAGCTGCAGGGGAAATCTGTGAAGGTTTTCAGCTGTGGGAGAACGTTAGCCTGTATTTACAAGATAACTAATATGTATGACAAATGTTTCAAGGAACATACAACTTTGGGTTTTTTTAGTCATTTTGCTGTAGCTGCTCGTAACGATGACATAACCGTTAGACTTGATACGCCTCACCGTGCAGCTGGTCCAGGCGGTTCTGCTGGCTAACAAAGCCCACGTTGAGACTGTATACCACACAAATGTACCTTACCTTTCTGGGTCATGGGATCCCTGAGGGGGACCTGCAACTTGTGTGCAGGAGTGTTTTGGCAGGAGTTAATACTCAAGCTATGTGAAAACAGGATTAGGGATAAGGCTCCACCAACAAGGAAGAAAATTGAGTGGTGGGAAATATGCAACTAATTCCATTCCATCATCGGTGGATATTAAAGATCTGCAAGCTGCTCTATCAAAGTGTGAACGACAATGGAGCCACTGTTTGGATCGGCCTTCATTATCACGGGACAGAAGTGACTGGGTATCTAATGTGGGTTCAGGTCCAGGATCGAATACTGCAGTTTTGTCCAGTACAGTTGTGGCCAAAACTTTTTTGACTGTGATGAAAAACTCTTTGGGTCACTTTCAATTGAATAATGAAATGAAGGAATTCATAATTATTTGTTAACTTCTTCTTCGTCATCAAATTCGTCTTTTTCTCCTTCCTCTTTCCGTAGTTCTCTTTAGCACCTCTCTCTCTAACTAGGGATGACCGATACTAACATTACCTGATATCCGATATGCATATATTGTCTAAACCAGTGGTTCTTAACCTTGTTGGAGCTACCGAACCCCACCAGTTACTTGTTCAAATTCACCAATCCCTACTTTAGTAGGGTGATTCGTTGTGCCTTGACCTCCACCGCAGAGGCTCCACCCAACCCCTGAGACTGACCCACCGAACCCCTAGGGTTCGATCGAACCCAGGTTAAGAGCCTTGTGTCTAAACACTTGATTTCAATTTTTGATATTGACCTATACCAATATTCCCCTGTAATCCACTGTAGAGTATAAGCTTAATAAATTAGCTGCAATGCTGCCATCTAGTGACTTTTACTCATACTAATGCTATTTTTTATTTTTTTATAGTACACATTGTATGGCAAAAGGGCAAAACGGAAAATCCGTTAAAAATTTTTACAGATGTCGGCAGTGGTGGCCTAGTGGTTAACGAAGTGGACTTGGGTCAACAAGGCTTCAGTTCCAAATCCACCAACTGCCAGGTTCCCACTGAGGTGCTCTGAGCGTAGCACCGATGCACATAACTTCTTGTTGGCTCCCCACCCACAGCCACCCTTTCCGTAGTTCTCTTTAGCACCTCTCTCTCAGGGCAACTCATCGACCCCATTCTTACCCTGTCAACTACTTCCTGTACTTTTACAGCAACGATCTTCCTATCCTTAAATCATCAATCCATCTTCATTCTGTGGGGCCACAGTCTCCCCGACTGCCACTCAAATCTCACTGCACCGTAGTCATGAACCCCCCTCCAGGTGGTGAGCCCACTGGGAGACAACCACCTAATCTGGGATGAGGTCTTACCCGGGAGGGGAACCCCGGAGTTCCACACCAATGACAAAGACATTGACTTTGAGTAGAATCGTCACAAATTAAAAATTTTGGTGGTAAAAAATACAAAATATTTGTATCTCAGGTAGTTAGAGCGCAAAACACCCTGTATAGAACAGGGGTGTCAAACTTGCGGCACGTGGGCCATTTGTGGTCCATGGAATGTTATTTTGCGGCCCCTACCTTGATGTGAAAGTTGAATTTATATTAATATTTTCTAGATTTGTTCTCCAAATTTTATGGTAAATCCTATAGTTCTCAAACCCTGATCCACAGTCTCCTTCTGGTTCAGTTTTGTATTTCACAGAATCTATGGTAAACTGATTTTTTATTATTTTTTTATTTCAGTGAAATGATAGTGTGGGTGGTGGCCTTCAACTTATTTGCGCTAGAGGCCCCTGGTCTAGAACCTTCAGAGCTTTTTTATATTTTCTTTCATTTTTTTCAAGAAATCCAAATGTCTATACAACAATCCTGTAGGTGGTGAGCCTCCTGGAAGGGAAGGCGCTAACCTCAGTGGCAACCTAGCAGCTGGTGGATTCAAACCCGAAGCCTTGCAGACACGTATCCGCTTTCCTGA
>JAFBJS010040035.1:173003-186659 GCA_016785265.1 Paraplagusia blochii | reverse complement strand
CTGTGAATCTTGTCTGTGAAGAAGGAGCGGTCCGGGACTTAAATCTAGCCCAATCCCACCCTCCACTAATGGAGTGTAGGCGTGGCACTGCCATTACAGCAACAAGAGAGGGAGTTGTGAAGCTCGGTAATGTTGAAGGAGAGGAGGAGGAAGGAGAGTTTGGTCAAGGCACAGTGAAAGAAAGGAGTGGGGGTGGCAGGTGGGGAAAGGAGAGGTCAGTGTTCTTGGGGGTTTGACGTTTTTGTTTGTTTGGTTGATTTTTACATTTACCTTAGTGAAGATGAGGATCAGGAGAGACTGACAACAAGATCCCGCTGCATTGGCGTCGCACTAAAAGTGGTCCCCGATGGCTGACGCCGCCACGCTGCCCGTTCCAGTTGGCACAGAGACCTAATTCAGTTGAGATAGTTAGTTCAGAACCTGTCTCTTATACACATCTAGATGTGTATAAGAGACAGGTGATAAAATGATCATGAAAATAATTTGTCATTAATAAATAACCTATTATGATGGTTTTAATACAAGTAAAACAGGAAAAACACATGTACAGAGTTATATGTTATACTGTATATGATTATGAGGGACGTCCGAAAATATCGTGTGAACAAATTTTCTGGAATCCGTTGTTTGCCTCAGTTTTGAGGATTTCAGAAATTAGAAATAAAGTGATTGGACAAAATGAGAAATGTGAAGTTAATAGAGTTAATTAATGACACTGTCCCGTCTGGACAGAAGAGACGCTTCCTTTATTCTCAGGATTAACTGCTGGAGCTCTTATTCACACTGTCTCCTGTAACGTTTTCTTAATGTTTATCCCCTGAGACTCAAGTTCTTTAAGACATCAGCCCCCAACCACTGGGCCGGGGACCGGTAACGGTCCGTGGGGGAGTTGGTGCCAGGACGCAGATAAATCTCATCTGTCGATTCCTTCCACTTGATCCATCCCCATATCAACAAAAGAACTGACCAATAGAATGGCTAGGATTCCATCATCAATAATGCAACTATATTTGATTAGGAAATATTTTCTCAGTGAAGACAACAACAATAATGACGCAGAGTCATTGATACAAGATTCTAACCTTGTATACTGGTCTGGAAGGAGAAAATTATAGGGTAATCCCTGTTGTGCCCATGCACAGTTAATTCAGGTAGGAAGATTTTATAGGTAGGAGAATATTTCAGAACACCAGAAATTTCATTTAATTAGGAGTATTTATCCGCCACAACTCACGATCGATCCGTGAAAATAGTACCAGACATTTAACCGGTCTGTGGCACAGAAAAAAGATTGGGGGACACTGCTTTAAGAGATTGGACACTTTGTCCAACTGTGTGACCACAGTGAACCAAACATTCTCTGTACTGGACTGGACTAAAAGGATATTTTATGATTTCTAATTAAAACAAAAAGCAGTGATTCTTCCAGTGTAAGCAGATGATGTGAACCTGTTTTTTACAGGTAAGAAATGTGAAAAAAAATGAAATGTCCTGATTGCCAGACCCATTAATCCTGTAGCATGAGACAGGAGGTTGATGGTGAATTATGGTGGGTGGACTGTTGAGTTCGAGAGGATAAAAATTGTGATGGCAGTTTGGAGGGTTTAAAGTGGAAATTTGTTGTAGTTTTTTGGAGAATTGTAGGTTGCAAATAAGTCTGGCATGAAGTTGTCCTCCACCAAGTGGAAGGGGAATTGGGTTGATTTCCTTCAGACTACAGACAACAGTTGATGTTCTTGGGCGCTCCATTCCTCTTTGGACAGTCATTTCAGTCCAGAGAAAGTCTGAACTAAGAAAAGAAAAAGGTTGATTTTTTTTTTCTAGCTGGTAGCAGTCTTAAATCTGGATTGTTGCAGTCTGTCAGCATTTAATCCGAGGTAAGGAGGACCAGCTGTGTCAAGTTAAGACACCTCATGAAGACTCTTGTCCCTTGGCTTTCAGTTAAGTTGGGAATCAGATCCAAGTGGATTCCGGCTCGGCTGCTGAAGGAGGTTTATGCCTGGATGCGAGCTTCCATGAACCTCCTCCTAGGAGATCACACTCAGGGTAATGATTGTGAGTACATTTTCCCTTGTTTCACCGCGTCTCCTGCTGTGGGACAGTTCAGAGATTAGCGGGGTCTCCTGCGGTCAGTGAACACACAACTGCAAGGGGATTTTGAGTCAATGGGGACGGGGGCAGGACAGGAGGGGGGTGAGACAATGTGCAACACCAGTGTGAAGTTTAGAAATTCCCAACATCTGGTGAAAGTAACAGAACGGGGCTGGACACGGGACGTCAACCTGTCTCCGAGAGGTCTTTGGGGTTCCTGGACAAATTGGGAATGGTGTTGGACTGAACCTGGTGCTGTTATAGACAGGTATCTGGACTGGCTTAGTCCGAGCACCGGGGGGTGGAGGCTTTACATACTGCCTGAGAGCAACAATCCTCCACTCTGTGTCTCAGTGTCCTCGACAAAGATTTCCCTTCTTTCTTTTCTCCAATATTTAGGATCGGAGATCGTCACGTCATCTCATCCACAGTATACCATCATGTCAACAAAACTGAGGGGCTGAAAATGTAATCTACGGAGCAGGAAAAATGAATTTAAGTTGTGGATTCAGAGGATATTGGTGTTTTTACAGGTTTCTTCGCTGGTGTTGAATTAATGTTCTGACAAATATATTTACTGGGAGGACAACATGGTAGGTTTCTTGAAGATGTTGGACTTTTCTTCCCTCCTCGGGACATCTACACAAACAAAATATAATATTTTGGTTTTATTCAGTGACATATTTCAGTGCAATGCATTGATTCTGGAAGTTGTTGTGGTGATGAAGATAAATCCTTATTGCTTGAAAAATAATTTAATTTCTATTTATAAACCTTCCCAGGTGCGTAGTGAAATTCCGAAGCAAAATTGAATGGATTCCCTGGGCGATAGTTATAGTTAGTTATTTATTTGGAGGTAGGTTTCTTGAAGACGTTGGACGTCACTTCTGTCTTCTGTTATTCTCGCATTAGAAGTGAAATGTCTTCAAGAAACCTACCAGGTCTGGTTTCCCTGGAAGAAACTGTTTTCGGATTAAAAGACATGAAAAACTGAAAATCTACACAAACAAAATGCAACATTTTGATTTTATTCTATGAAATTAAGCTTGACAACAATATTTTAATTTAATACCTTGATCTGGTGATGAAGATACATCCTGATTGCTTGAAAAATAAATTTATTTTCATTCATAAACAGTCCGTGATGGTTAGAGAAATTCCAAAGCAAAACTGAATGGATTTTCTGGTCAGCTATTTATTTATTAGGTTTCTTGAAGACGTTGGACGTCCCTTCCCTCTTCTGTCCCACTCAGATAAGAGGGGAAAAGTCCTCAAGAAACCTACCAGGTCTGGTTTCCCTGGATTAAACTGTTTTTTGGATTCAATTACATGGAAAACTGAAAATCTACACAAACAAAATACAACATTTGGGTTTTATTCTATATAATTAAGCTTGACTACAATATTTCAACACAATACCTTGATCTGGGAAGTTGTTGTGATGATGTAGATGAATCCTGATCGTTTGAAAAATAATTCAATTTTTATTTATAAACATTTCCAGGGGCGTAGAGACGTTGAATGGATTCTCGGGGCGATAGTCAGCTTAGTAAAGCTTAGCTGTAAATGTTGATTGGCCTCCGTTGTTTCGGGGCATTAGTTTTGATAACAAAGAGTTCTTACGCGGCACTAATCATCTGCCATATCTGCTGCAGCATTGACACATGCAGCCCGGCGTGAGTGCGTCATTAACAGGCCATTCAGAGTGAAATGCAATCACTGGGTCCGATTAACGTCTGAACAGGGGAATCCACGTTCCTTCACAGCAGTGGCGCTTCCACCCCTCCATCGGTCCCCGCTCTGCCCGCGTTATTAGCCGGGTACATATGCAATAAGTCCCTGTTTTTACCTGAATGGGAGGCCATAATGGGCCGTTATCTTATCCCGCGGAAGGTGGAGGGGGGAGCGTCTGTGAGCCGCAGACCCCCAGAGAGGGGGATGTTGTCTGGGAGGAAACGCGGTGATCAGCTCCCCGTGGAGCGGAGAGGGAAGAAGCCGAGGTCGGAGTAATGAGATGAATCTCAGATATAATGCACTGTGTCTGACGAACACGCACGTGTTTGTCCGCGAGAAATCTACCGCAGTCCGTGTCAGTTCAGCCGCACAGTGGGGCTAAATAAAAAAAAAATGGGACAAAGTGGAATTTTTATTGAAAAATTGACAGCAATTGTTTGTGTTTTCCCTTCACCTCTGGTCTGTCAGGTAGATTTTTCAACTGTGGAAACACGTATAAGCATTAGATTCACGAGAAAAAGTTAAATTAGCAAAAAAAACACATTTGTTTATTATTCTGTCTCTTCATCTCCAGCATTTCCAAATCATTTTTTTATCTAAATCTATTTTTCAACAACAACAAAAAACTAACTTTGCACCTTCACCACAGGGTACCAGCTCTAGGACTGCGTTTGGGCCAAATATGATTAAATTACGGGCCGGATTTGGGCCCCGGGCCAGGGTTTGACCCGTGAGTTAAAGCAGGAGTGACCAACCTGGTGGTACACCTGGTAGCACCCATGGTCTAACTAAGGTGTTTTAAAAAAACAAAACTAGTCCCATTGGTTCTGTGCAAAAAGTTACATTTACAATCATGATGGTCTTATTGTTATGTCTGCATCAAACGAGTAGACAACAATATATTTAATTATTATTCTATTCATGACATGGTGCTTATTGGCATTTAAAAAAATATATATGATTTTTTATATTAGACCAAGACTTGATGTTACTAAAAAAAAGAAAAAACACAAATAAATGTACTTATGCTGCATGTACTTTGTTGTTATCCATATCTCCATTCCTATCAGATGAGAACATATTAGGAATGAAAAAATATTGTATTTGTTGTGTCTTTTCATTTGTCGTCAGACATGTAAAAATAATATAAAAATAAAACACACAAAGTCACAACATTACAAAGCCATTAATGTAAAGAATTCAACACTAATATTTTTTTTAAATATTTTATTTTTATTTTTCGTATACAATCCATACAGTCGCAGCCAGTTCATTAAAACCACGGAGTTAAAAAAAAAGGAAAAGAAAAGGCCTTTTTCATTATATTGGTCAAACGGTGTTGCCTTCACTGACGGCAGAATAAAGTCAGTAACTGTGTAGAAACAGCCTTTCACCCCGTCGGATTAACCTAATTCAATTAATTCTTAATTCACAAATGATCTGCAGCTAATCTCGCCGTTAGTCGGCCTGACGTCACCAGCATATAAAAGCCGTCGTGCCCTCTGATGGTCTCAGTCGGTCAGAGCAGCATCTGCAGCCGCGCACCAACAGCCAGGCGCGTCCACCATGACGACAACCCTCTGAGAAACTCACTCCTTCACACAGACCGAGAAGACGAAAAAATCCCCTCCAAACTTCCAGTCCTACTTCCAGGTCTCGGCCGAAACTTTTCCAGCCGCGTCCGCCCGTGTTGTAATGCCCGCCGGGATGTTTAACATCGACAGCATCTTGTCCGCCCGACCGAGCTGCAAGGAGCCGCTGCTGCTGCAGAGGAGCGCCCCGGTGGTGCTGTCCACCGGCCTGACGGATTCTATCTACGCCGACTACAGCTCGCTCTACGCGGCCACCTGCGGACCCTCCTCGGCCGGCATTCACTCCGCCGTCAACGGGACCCGCATCGGATATAACGGCTACTACTACGGACAGCTGCAGATTCAGAGCGCCGGAGGAGGCGGAGGAGGGCCGCCGTGCTGCGGGCCCGTCGGCGGCCTCAGCCCGCAGCAGTGTCCGTGTTTACCCACAGGTAATCGGTCAACTTTGTGGAAGTTGTTGAGGTGTTTTTTTGGGAGGGTGACCTAGAGAAGTATCTGCTGCATGAATATAGAGATACACACAGAAAGACTTGGTCATATACGGTAAAAAAAAGAACCTAAAATACACTGTTATTTACTAAAAACTGTATCGAAATGACTGGATTTGACCAGAAATTGAACATTTTTACAATTAATACAAATGCAATTAATTCAAAGACGTATACATTTGTATATGTGCAGACATGTAACGATATTCTATATATTTTTTATTAATACATTATCAATATTTATAATATATTTCAGGGATTTAGTCACACACCTCTGAGTTCTCAACTCTGCTGACATTTATATTTCATGTTTTTCATAATAAGGGCTTCAGATTTACTTTTGGAGTAGTTTTCATGCTTATAAATCTACTTTAATGTTAAAAAAAATGTAAAAGACTTGTGTAAAAAAACAAAACAGAGTGACAGACACAAACAAAACAGAAAAACCCTCATTTTTCCTAGTCTGACAAATGTATAATAATGTAATGTAGTTATTATTATCACCATACTCCTCATCCTCCGTAATATTATTGTTTTAATTATTTATTTTCATTGTCATCACCATCCTCCTCCTCATTCTCTTTATTATTTTTGATATTTTATTCATTTTTATATGATTATTATTATTATTGACATTATCTTCCTTGCCCTACGACCCTGCAGGCTACGAGAGCCCGGCCTCGGTGCTCCTGTCCCCGGTCCCTCATCAGATGGTGTCCTACATGAACATGGGGAGCCTTTCCCGCAGCGAGCTGCAGCTCCTCAACCAGCTTCACTGCCGCAGGAAACGCAGGCACCGCACCATCTTCACGGACGAGCAGCTGGAGGCGCTGGAGGGCCTCTTCCAGGAGACCAAGTATCCGGACGTGGGCACCCGAGAGCAGCTGGCCCGCAAGGTGCATCTCCGGGAGGAGAAGGTGGAGGTGAGACATTTGATTTGTTTCTTCTTTTTTTCATGCAGTCGAATAAATCCAGAGTGTTTAGTGAGGAGAGTTTCTCAATTCCGAGCTTCTTTGAAAGTGTTTTGAGAGTGAGATCGGAGTGAGATCGGAGTCACGGCGTTTGTTTCTACGATTCCCGACGAAACTCTTCCGAGATCAGGAAACCAATGACAATAATCAAAAGATGATAATAACAATAATATTATTAACAAGAAATACACTGATTTTTTATATACACTGACAGTGGGCACAAAAGAAAAAACAACGAAATTATTAATAGTTAAATATTATTACAGTTTTAAAATAAATGATTTTTTTTCTTAATATTTTTCTTTAATATTTTTATAAAAGCAATTAAAAATATATATTTATTCGACCCAATTTTGCACTTATTTTTCACATTTTCAAGAAAACCTATGTTTCATTATTATCATTATTATTATATAAAACAGGCATATTTGATATACGTTTGTATTTGAATTATTTTAGAACAATAAACACTTGAGGTAATGTACAGATATTTAACATAATCTGAGTTCTGGGACATTTTGTCCATTTTCAATTCACCTCACCGACTATTTCTTGTGCTCTTGTTAAATTGCTGAGTAAATTGACATTTTATGGACAGTGAAAATATTACAATTGAACGGGCTACAACACAGTGCAGTGATGGACAAATTTATGGTTGCAAAGACTACTTGTCCTATAATTTGTCCTGCTGACATTTTGATTTTGATATTTTCAAAAATGTTAATAAATTAGACTGAGTATAAGACACAAGACACAGGAGTTTTTTATTTAGTTCAGTTTATTCTATTTAGTTTCTAATACATGCAGCTTTATGTATTATTTAGATGATTACCACTCATTATGTGGGATGTCTGATAATATCAATATTATTGGTAATATTGTTTTTTTACACCGATAATGAAGATTGGAAAACACAATGCACGAGTTTTGCCAAATGTCTTTGAATCACACATTGGATTCTGGGACATTTATCTCAGTTTTGGAAGTTAAAGAGTACATTTATCGGTATCGGTCAGTATCGGCGTGGGAAAATGACGATTTTGTTCAATATCGGCAAAAGTTATTATCGTGCGTCCCCTCTTATGAGTGACAACCTGAAGGAGGGTGAACCCCACGAGGCTAAATCTGCAGACAACCCTGTTGATCCTCGGTAGGAACCATCAACCGTCCAATGTAACATCTGTATCTTTCCGTTCCAATCAGGTCTGGTTTAAGAACAGACGCGCCAAGTGGAGGCGACAGAAACGGTCTTCATCAGAGGAGTCGGAAAACTCACAGAAATGGAACAAATCCACCAAATCACCCGCGGAGAAAACCGAGGAGAGTAAAAGTGACGTGGACTCGGACAGCTGATAGTCCCCGTGTCGGAGACTGACGTGGACTCCACATGCATATTGATTGTGGTGGTGTGATGAACCGTGTTGCACAGCTGTAAATATCGACATTTTATTATGCGTTCAATGTGCTCTATTTATATTTAATTTAATTCTGTTTTTGTTTCGTTTTTTTTCCCTCGGGCATAACATACGTGCACGTCGCCGGGTCGTGTCTGGAAACGTCATGTTCTGTGCGGCATTTAATGGATATTATAGATGTGGTCGACCTCGCGTTGGATTTCCCTGCAGGAGGCAGGATGTAGCCATTGTTTGTCAGTTTACTTTGAAGGAAAATATATCAAGCTACCTACAAGACAAGGATTATACATTAAAATATACGTCAAACGTGTCGAATGTGGTGTCTTGGTTTTTTTTATTGAGGCTGATATTTCAACGGCTGGTGTCATTTAAAAGGGAGAACAGAGAAATAAAACAGACATTTAATTTATATTCACGCCATAAAATCGACTGCCAATGAAATTTCAATGAAAACATTCCATTAACACCAGGAATCTGTTTTAATTTTATTATTTATTCTTAATTTCTACCCACCAACCCGCTGTGATCCCTATATTTGCTTGACCCTGATTGAATATATTGACGCGCACATGTTAAATAAATATAAATAAGACGGTAATGCAGATTATTTAAATCCAATCATTCGGACCACGCGGCACGGGGCTTTTATTCTGAAAATCAAAAGTCTTCTTAGACCTTTTATTTCAGGTATAGAGACTCAGTGTGAAAAAACGCACAGAACCTAAATTGTGGTAAAATAAAATGATAATCATGTTAAAAATGTTTTTAAAAAGTTGTTTTATTTTAAAAATCCAAATCTAAAAGACTAAAGTCTTTTATTCCAGTCCTGTCAGGAATGAAAGGTTCAAAGTATGGTAAAAAAAAAAATAAAATAAAAAACTGCCAGTTCTGTATGGTTAGGATTTAACAAAGTTTTATTTCAGTCAGTAGATTTTATTTCTCTTAATTTTCTTGGACTTTTTTGAAGGTTCTGTAGAAACAGAGAACAGCTGATTGCTACCGTTGGAATATAATCTTGAATATATCCTTGATGCGTACATGTCAAATATTGAATTAATGTAAAACAAGGCAGTAAGGAAGATTATTCCCACCCAATTAATCCAATCATTCGGACAACACTGGCTCATTCGGTTTTTATTTTGAAAATCCCAAATCTAAAACTGTCCCTTGCAGGTATGAAACCGAGGTGTTAAAAACACACAGACCTTATGGTACGGTAAAAAAACAGCCCAAAACAATCTGTTCTTTTATTGTGAAAATCCAATTCTTAAACTCTTAAATCTTTATTCCAAGTCTGTCAGGTATAAAACCTAAGTGTGAGGAAATACACAATACTGAGTATACGCAATACTCAATATATTTAGGATTTAATAATGTTATATTTCAGCCATTAGATTTTTTTTCCTTCACTTTCTAGTCCTTTTTGATGGTACAGTAGAAACAGAGAACCACTGATAGCCACTGTTGGAATATAATCTTGAATATATAATACCGAACAAATACAATTATTCAGACGACAGTGTCTTATTTGGCTTTTATTTTGAAAATCTAATCATATCTTTTTTTTCCCAGATCTGTCAGATTTGAAACCTATCAAAACCTATCATAATCTAAAATATACAGAACTTAAAGTATGGTGAAATAAAATAAACAGATCTTTTATTTTGAAAATCCAAATCTAAAACTCTAAAAAAAAATTTTTTCCAGTCCGGTCAGGTGTGAAGTGTGAGGATATATGCACAATTTGAAGTGAAAAAAAAAAAGAAAACAAAAACAGCCCGTTGTGTGAATTTAGGATTTAATAAAGTTTTATTTCCCCCAACTTTCTTGGACTTTGGAGAACCATTGGCTGATAGCTGCTCCATTTACATACAGAACTGATCATCTTGGCAGGATGTGTAGTTCAGAGGGGGCCACATGCTTTGGAAGGACACGCTGTGTTTTCCCTCTAAATAGAATCAAATAAAATACTGAGGTCGGACAAAAAGGGGCTGAAGAACAAAATCAAAGCTGATAAAAACAAGGGAAAAAATATTAAAACCACATATCAAAACTACAGAGACTGTAAACCAAGATATTCATCTCTGCTTTGGTATCAGTTCAAGGTGATGTTTGGTGATAGATTTTCTCTTGTTTGGATCATATCTGTCTCCTCTTTTCCCCGCTCAGTCTTTTCACTTCACTTATTTTATATTTTCATCTTGAATCGTGAACACTTTTTCCATCACATCTCTCCTGCCCTGTTCGGCCATTGTTGTGTTTTTTCTTTTTCTTTCCAAAATGTGAATGTATTGTTTTACATTAACCACGTTCCAGTTTTAAGGTCAGGTGTAAAACGGCAGTTGACGTGAATGTTTGGAATAAAAACGGAAAATTGTGATTTTTTTTGGAAAAAAAAAATTCAGGTGATGCTCCACATCAATTTTTGCGAACATAATCAGACTTTATTTTTTTAATATTTTGTCCCTTCATTGATTTTGTCTTCTGACAAAATCAAAGAAAACAACAAACAAAACAGATTTAATGTAATGTAATATAACTACAAATACGGTCTGGACTAGTGGCAAAAAATAACAAAAACAATAAAGTTCCAGTCGTAAATGAAAGACTTCACAGATGTAACTGTTTCTGTGGTCGATTATAATATATTCCAGTAACAAATAATGTTCATTACTTTGCAATAAAGAAATATTTATCAACAGAAACTCCTGTATCGACATTATAAAATATGTTGTAAGTTCTGGCCGGCCATACAGATGACTAGACGGGCCACATTTGGCCCCCAAACCTTGAGTTTGACACATGGCACAGACTTGAGCTGATGAATCGTTGTTTATTGTCAAGACTTGTCCTCAGTTAAACATTTTCTCACTGTATCTCTCCCCCATGTCGTAACCATCTCACACAGTCCAAACTAGTTTATTCCAAATCAGCTGTTTATCAACACGTCTGATGCGATTACCCCGGCTGCCCAGTGGGGGCAGTCTATCAGCACCTGCTGAGGTTAAATAGGCTTCAATGGAACAACAGGTTTTCCTTCACGGACGGTGGATATTGTTGCCCTTCAGTCAATAGATGTGTTTTTGTTTACATCAATTTTATTAAAAAAATATATGTACCTGAGGATTTCCTGTTTGGACTTAAACAGTCAATGGTGGTTTGTTTGTCTATTTGTATTCATCATTGTTACAAATTGTAATCTTTAAGGATTCTTTTATTTGCATTAGCAGATAATACGTGACACAATTAATAAAGTTGTTGAAAAGTAGTAAATTCACATGCAGCTGCAGAGAAATTCAATTTGTTTAATCATACATGGGCTGAGAGACGACTTGATGAAAGCCTGGTTTCACTGGCTTCACATAAACAACAGCAACTTTTAGTAAAACCCTTCGTCTCAAACATTCTTCTGGTCAAATATCATGAAACTCTTGACCTTCCTGTCAGTAACAGATGGAATTAATTCACTCCCCCTCCAAAATGTTAATGTGCTCCGGAACAGGGAATTGGAATAAAAGTTAACTGGAAAAATAACACAAAAGGTCTGGTTCATATTTATATTTTTATTCGTATTGTATGTGTTTATTTTATACATTGCAAATAATGATTTCTTTTCTCAAGAAGTTATATACCGTAATATTCAGACGGAACCCGGAAGTACCACGGGACTACGGACAAAACCGGAAGTGCAAAGAGGTGGCAGTGTCCGAAAGGTAAAGTAAGTTCGTCAATATTGGTTTAAAATGTTAAGAAAACAGCACGAACGAAATACGGTAATATTCAGATGGCGCCCGGAAGTGACGGGAGTGTCATTTAACTATTGGCAAAGACCGGAAATTCATCTAGGTGGCAGTGTCCGAAAGTACAGTAAGTTAATTAATTGGTGTTAAGGCTTGTTTAGTCATCAGCAGAAATTAAATACCGTAATGTTTAGACGGCGCCCGGAAGTGTCGTTAAACTACGGGCAAAACCGGAAGTCCAACTTGGTGACAGCGCCCGTAAGGTAAGCTAATCAATATTTGTTAACGCTTGTGTCGAAAAACGTTTATAGTTCATGTTCACAAGATGGCTGTTTTGAAACACTGTGAAGTAATGAGATATTCTGTGCAATTTTTTTTGTATTTATAACTGTGTGTCTGTGTGTGTACGTCTGTTGCCTAACTTAACGAACTTATGGGCGGGGGAGAAATATAGACATTTTCGACCTATAGCTGTGATACCGTAAATAAACGATTTGTACCGTTTGAAAAGCAGCTGACATTTAAATTAATACATTTACTATGATTAAAGTTAACGTTCATTACCAGTCACTATTAATCAAAGTTACCTGACAGTCCTGACAATATAAAGTTGCTGTAAATCTATAGTGAAAAAAGAAGAAATAATAAACAAAATTAAGTTCTTCATACCATGTTGTATTTTAATCGTTAATGTGTGTCCTAACGATAACGTGTTCATAGTTGCCTTCTAATCGTCAGTGAAGCCGTTGTATGTGCTCGGTCAGTGAGCTGACGGACACACTGGTCTGAGGCGATGGACCGGAAGTTGAAACCTCTGCTGGATCAGATGTAAAAAAGAGCTTTAAGGCAAATATATTTATTTAAAAAGATATCGACTATACGCAAGACTAGCGGTGTTTAAACGGTCAGTTAAATCTAATGTGTGCTTTTTCACCCATGGTTCGAATACTTTGGGACTAAGATTAATCGACACGTATGAATTCATACATTAATGCGGTCATTTCGACTGAGCTGATTAGTTGACAACTAGTTTCCTATGTGAACATAGATGTCTCTGTGTCCCCTTGAATTTATAAAATAATAATACAAATAAAAAAAAATAAAAAAACCGCAGCATATGGTGAAAACCCTGTTACATTTTTAATAGGTTAATCAATTATATTTTCATCATAAAAATATATAAATTAATCTGTTTCACACCTCCTCACGTTATATTTATTTAGATTACTTCACTTTTTATGTCATAGTTGAGGGTTTGATTATCACAAGGGGTTATGTTGAAATGTGTGTTAATGGATGTAAATATAAATATGTTTAAAAGGGTAGTTTAGGCAGGGGCAAACTAAGGTCCGGGGCCAGGATGTGGCACGTTCTACAAATTACAAAATGAATTTGTGTTGTGATTATAATTCTGCCTCACCCTGAAATGCCAACAATTTCTCCAAACATCACACATAAAAAGTATTTTAGCACAGTGGTCCCCAACCACTGGTCCGAGGACCACTGCTGGTCCATGGGTCAATTGATGCCGGGCCGCAGATGTTAATATAATGTTTCCTTTTGACCCCATCTGGCTGATACTTCCACTTGATCCATACCCATATCAACAAAAGAACTGACCAATA
>JAFBJS010040035.1:142171-172989 GCA_016785265.1 Paraplagusia blochii | reverse complement strand
GGCTAGGATTCCATCATCAATAATGCAACTATATTTGATTAGGAAATATTTTCTCAGTGAAGACAACAACAATAAACTCAAAATGACGTAGAGTCATTGAAACAAGATTCTAACCTTGTATACTGGTCTGGTAGCAGAAAACTATAGGGTAATCCTTGTGCCCAAGTAAAGTTAATTCAGGTAGGAAGATTTTATAGGTAGGAAAATATTTCAGAACGTCGGAAACTTAATTTTATTAAAGGGTATATCTGCCACAACTTAACGACCGGTCTGTAAATATAGTACGAGACATTTAACGTCCATGGAGCAAAAATGTTGTGGAACACTGTATTAGCATTCAAGCCTACATGCATGACTTTTACGTGTCATCCTGTTTGCATCGTACTTGATGTTGATGCGTGTGAGTATTTATTCAAGGCATAGATTTTGTATTAATATTTTTGTTTAAATATCAGGAATAAGAGGACAGCTTCTCAAGAATGTTAGGTCATTGTTACTTTTTACAGCAGCAGTATTTTTTTCATTAGTGCCATCTATTGGTCAGAATCTGAGGGTTTTAGATGTAAATGTGATTCTTAATTATCTATTTGCTTTTACCTCCTAAATCACATGTCTCCATCTGGAGCCAAATCTGGACCGCACTGTAATTATATTCTGTCCATGAAGTCTAAACTGACAGGATTTATATCTTTACCAGTGTATGCGTCGTGTTATAGCACAGAGTAGAGTTTGGCTTTTTTTCTATTGTTTCTGTGGTGGTTCCACAATGTGGCAGTTAGTGTTTCTGCCTCTTAAGTAGAGAGCAGAGAGTCTTGGGGTTGATTCCCAGGGTAACCTCAACCTTGACCATTTTAATCCTATGGATAAAAGTGTCTTCTAGATGCATGAATGTAAATATCTGTAAAAAAAAGATCTTGAAATGCTACAGATAAAAAGACACAATGACCCCAAATCCTACTGATGTTGTTTTATTTCTAATTTTAATTCCACATCTGTTTATGATATTACATTATTACGGTGCCAGATTCAATGTTTACGCAAAACTTAAGGTTTTTTTTAGTTTTTTTTACATGTATAAAACTTCTACATTACGGATCTGGAGCGAAGATGAATCATGAACAATTGCCATCAATTAAAACAAAGTAAATATTAAGTTTGGCTTGAAACTTAGTCTTAATTCTGGCCCAGTGTGAATTTGAGTTTGACTGGTGTAAATGTTTTATGAAGCCGTTGGTTTATGGTGCGAAGGTTTATTGTGTTTATTACTGCCTACAACATTGACCTACAATTATCTGAACATGTGTTATCTGATGTTATGATAAGTTATAATGTTAATCCCAGGAGTGAGTGAACCTTGAACACCCTCTGATCAGAGGAGCGACCATCGTATTCCGTTCCCATACTTCCACTTGGATCAGATCGAGACCATACAATGTGACTTTAAGAAACAGATTAAATCTGGATCAGGATCAGGATCAGGATCAAGCTCAAGCTCAGGTTTGGCACCAACACAAACCGTGAAAACTCCCAATCCCTAATAATTCCCTGAATGTCCCGACAATGATTTATGAAGTGCAACAGTGGGACGGACCACAGCGAGCAGCAGCCATTTACTTATTTACATATATATTTGTGTGCCCGCGCTTTATGGAGTTCACACTTGGAAAAACAGGGTTGCGGTCCAAGAAAAATTAAGTATTGAGTTAAGCCACAGAGAAGATAAATCTTTGCTCTTTTTAAAGCACTTGGCCTAAAGAAACTTCACTCTTTTAGTTTTTTCTCCCCTTCTTTCTGTGCGACGTTCCGTAGCCGTGTCGTTCTGGGACGAGTCCCGCTCACAACTGGACAGGACGGATTTATTCACCTTTGACCAAATGGCTTCACATCTTAAGGAATCAGAGTTGGAGTGAGTGAGTGAGTGCCGTGGTGGGCCAGTTGATGTGTCTGGATGATGCCGTTAATGTTCAGGGGTCTGGAGAGTTTTAGCAGTCACGGATTTGGCGGCCGGACTGACAGCTTTTGGGTGGATTCCCTGCTCTAAACATAGACAGGGGTGTTGGCTGCTCTGTGGTCCACATCCAGAAATGTTTGAGAAAATGGACTCCCTCATCATCGCCGGCTTAGCCAGTCATAAACGAAAGCTAGGACAAATAATGCATATTTTTACAAAATGTAAACTTCCTCCTATATCATTATCATATTTCACTGGGGTGACGTGTGGTTTGGAGTTTGTTTTTGTTTTTGCCCAGGACTATCTTTTTGGCCCGGGGATCTTTGCTCAGAGCCGGAGACTTGAGGCCAGATTAGGGCTGCATGGACACGCTGATGGACGGAAAGGCATGTAGTCGTACAAATACAGGGCGCAGAGCACGACCGCAGCTGGTTGAACAGGAACCAGGTCCCTGTAGTGAGAACTGTAAAAAAAAAAAAAAGAAAGAAAGAAAAACCTTTTGACATTCTTACAACCTCTCTCCTACTACCGGTGGCTATGCTCCTTATTTTTACGATTTGTTTTACATTTTTCGTAGGTAGGTCAGCTCTTTTCAATAGTGGGGTTGCAACCCTACGAGGGGTCGACAGGAATTGAAATGGGGTCCCCTAGAAATTTCTAGTAATTAAAGAAAACTTTTTTTTTTTTCAAGGACAAGAAACTTTGACTAATATCTCGAGCAACTGTTGCCTGATTGACAGCGGCAGTCACATGACAGCTATTAAAACGTCTCTGGAAAATGTCTTCCAAGATTGGGGAAGTCAAAATGGGGCTACGGTGAGTACAACAAAAATGGGGACCCACTGAGTACTGTGGAGTACTTCAGTTCTAATGTACTTCTAATGTGAGTTTTCTATGTTATTGGTTTGATTGAGGGAAAATCTGTGTGTACAATTTCACCAACGTACAAGGAAAAAGTTGAGTGGAGATAAGAGGAACATTTAATTTCTTCCCTACATAAAATACATGATTTTAATCATAATATTTTCCCAGTTGTTGTGACAATAAATAGTTTTTTCCATGTGATAATGTGGATATTTTCATATCCAGTATTTTGACCTACAGCTGTAAGTGATAAACAGTGGATTTTTTGGCTCAAAAATAAAAAAATTACAAAGTAAAATGTAAGGAGGTCCTGACACATGCAGTGATTAAGACAGACCTTGAGACACAAAGAGCAATTTGAGGAACTGGTCGTTAAAACAACACAGGACTCGACGAGATGATTCACGTTACTGAACAAGGCTCTCGATGCTGCCATCTTCAGGTGACTCGTTTCCACTGCAGCATGGAAGAAGATTTTGATTATTTTGCTACAACAGCAAAGATGTAGATACAGTTGTGTTAACATGTCTGTTGTCTTATATCACACGAGTTTTTTTTTCTTTTCAGATATTCTATGTAGTATCTGCTACAGTTGACCCACTAGTAGAATTAGAACGTTGTATTATTGCCTGTGAAAAGCTGCAGTAGATTTGGTTGTTCGGGACAAAAACAAAAAAAATCAAGTTTATTCACATATTAAAAAACAAAAACATTAGACTCTGTATCTACTGTGGAGAAAACATTGGCGAACAATTGCCGTCCATTTGTGAATAAATTCTAAGTTTGGTCCTTGTCCTTGTCCCAGCTTTATTACATTTGAGTTTGACACCTTTGCCACACATGGACACGTTTTTCACAAATTAGATTTAAAAAAAAAACTCCAGTCCTGTAAAATGGATTCAGTTTTATATTTGATTTTTTTAAATATTTTATATTGAATAAACACTACTGTCTTAGTTCAGAGCCTTTTTTAACCAAATAGTTCTCCAACAATCAGTACCTTCTCAGTTTTTCAAAATAAAGTTTGCCAGTTACATTTTCGCTATTTCTTGCCGTCCATTTGTTGCTGTCTTTCCAGTCAGTCAGCGACAGAGACAAATGGTCCAGTCTGGATTAATCATGATCAAGAAGATGACGCTTGACAGGAAGTGCAGGCATTAGCTTGGGCTTCATGACAATTTACATTCACATTTATGCTGTTAGCATCGTACAGAGGAGGTGCCCTCCAACCGTCACCCTACGGAACCATCTTAAAAAATTGAGTGCAGACGCGTAGGATTCCTGTGAGTGAAGCTGGTTGTGTAATGTTTGTCGTATGGTAGGATTTGAAGAACTCAAAGTTGTGCAGAACAAGAGGTTTAGATCTGGAGTTTTATTTTTATTCCCAGCTTGTTGTTGTTAACTGTTGTTAACATCTCCCAAGACTTCCCGCTCCACATGTTTATTGTGTATGACGTACGTCATGGCAACACTTCCTCAACCGCACGTATCGCAGCGCGATGATCTTTTTATTGGCCGATCCGCTGCCCAGCAAAATCCTCAAGTGCGGCAGTGTTCTCTCTGAGCAGCTGTGTAATTACATCACATGTCACCACACAAATCACAGCACACCTGTCATCTGCTGACTGCAATTAGCCCCAGCCCTGAAGTCCCCGCCCCATTGGCTCAGGTCCATAGAAAAGACTTAAATCCACGGTGCACGTCAAGGCCGACTACTACTGGCATTTGGCAATCTCTGTGGAGGAGGAGGAGGTGGTTGTCGGCTGTAGTACTAGAAGTACTGTACAAGTACGGTGGAAAATCCAGTAAGAATAAAAAACTACAATAAAAACAAATCCATTTGAAATAACAAATAAAAAGCAGTCGATTTGTTCCAACACCAAGAAATGAACAGTTTCTGTCCATTCTCATCAGTTTATCCATTACTGGGTCGCGGGGACAGCAGTCTCCACAACTGCCACCCAAATCACATACTGTACCTCCCTGCAGGTGGTGAGCTCACTGGAAGACAAACGTCCTGACTGGGTTTTGAACTTGCCCAGGAGGTGAACCCTGGTATATCACTCCAGAGACAGAGACATTGCCTCTGGGCTGAAGTGGACAATTTGTTGAATCACATTTCCCAGCTATCATAACATCAAAAACAAAGACATAATATATCACAATATTAATAATAATAACAAGGGCAGTAGATGGGTCAGTGGTCAAGGAAACAGACTTCCGTCCACAAGGGCCAAGGTTTGAATCCTCTACTGCAGGGGTTTTCAAAGTGTGGGATAGTGAGCCTCCCCTAAGAGAACTCAAAGCATGCCGCCCCCCTCCCCGCCCCCCATTTTTATTACTATTATTACTGTTAATGTTGTTACTTTGTTTGTTCCACATAGGCAAAAAAAAGGTTTTAAAAAAAAATGTTATACACATCTTTATTTTTGTAAACATCTTAAACATGTTTGTATGTTCTTAAACATATTTTTAAAACATTTTAATTTTAACATTTTTACATCTGTATGTTTGTAACATCTTTTTTAAACATATTTTAACATCTGTTTTAACACATTTTTTACATTCTTTTAAAATATCTTTTTAAATACATACAATGTATGGTTTCCCCGCCTTCGCAGTGCGTAAGGCTACGCGGTATGACGCTTCAGTTGCCCTTGTCTTCACAGTGACTTTCTTCTGTGACCGCAATTCATTAAGTTTGCGATAAAAAAACTCCCGCGGCTTGGTCCTTAAACTTTGGTGCTTGGTTTCAACATGACGCCGGAGTTTACATGGTCGTATACCGTCGTTAGCTAGCACCTCGTAACACACTGTGGCAGTGGAGCATCATCAGGACCAATACATGAAAAGCCAAACTTTAAATAATCAGTGTGATACTTCCTCTGTTTTCTGCTCACCCCAGACTCTGTGTCCTCTCTCACTTTCACTTGAGATACTAAAGATCGATCCATCTTTCCTCTCGCCAGATTTATTTTTTCTCTCACCGCGCCTCCCCTGAAACCCTCTGGCGCCCCCCAGGGGAGGCGTGCCTCACACTTTGAAAATCACTGCTCTACTGCAAAGGATGATGGGAGGTTATTTGTCATATACACTTTCAACACAGGGCCTACAATGCAATGAAATGCTTAGGATGGGGGACGGTAGACTCGCTGGGGTACATGTTGAAAACATACAGTTCTAGTAACATCCGATACTACTACAGGGTAATAAAATAAGAATAAAAAGGTAAATTAAAAACAATTTAAAGTAGTGCTGACAGAGGAATAGTGCAAAAACCAGATATTGTAAGTACAGTAATAGAGTAGATATCGTAGAGATGTTGTGGTTCATCCCAACCTTTTTTGGGAAATTTTGCCTTTGCATTTTACACATCACTAACATCACGTCACTAACCCAGTTCTGATTTGATGACCATTCATAACCACTATCACGATGTCAAGCATCCAGTTAACGTTGACTGCGTGTCCTTGCGTAAAAGAAGGAAACCAGAGTAGCCTGAGAACACGTACAAAGATAGACTGGGAATGGAACCAGCGTCCAATCATTTTCTTGCGTTGCCCACATTCGCCACAGTTTGAGCCATTTGTATCTTTGGAAGAGAAATTCTTTGTTCTTTGAGTGAATAAGTAGAATAACCTTTCAAACAAATGTCTTCAGTGTTGAATTCTGCACCGTTTAAAGGTCAAATAGTATAACGGTAAAAAAAAAGAAAGAAAACGGCTGGTGTATCATTCATCACTGGAGTGTTACCACTGTATAAATCAGTCGTTCTTTGTCGCAGAAAACTCGGACGACATGTCAGCAACTCATTTGTGTACGTTTGAACAGCGCAGTTCAAAGACACGCTGAATAAATAACTACGTCTGCACGCCGCCCATGGCTCTTCGCCGCCGTCTTCGCTCCATGTTGGGCTCCACCTTTATGTTAGACACACCTTTGCGATTGGATTAGATCAGGGGTTGCAAACATGCGGCCCGTGGGCCTTTTGCAGCCCGTGGAACAACGTTTTGTGGCCCGCACCTTGATATGAAAGTTCAACTCGTGAAAGTAGCCCATAAGATTACGAAAGGAGTTTCACTGCAAGTCAACTGCTAGGTTGATAGTGCGCTGTTTTACTCTACTTGAATAAAATTTATTTATTTTATCTAATGATAAGACTGAACGAACTACAGTATGGCATTGTGTGCTTCTCCAGGAAATATATGTTGGTAAATTTTTGGTAAATCCTCAAAGTCTGCCGACTCATTTGGGTTTTTTTCTTTAAAAAAAAACAATTTTTTTGTTGTACTGAACATGGATGTGGCCTTTTAGTGAAATGACAGTGGAAGCAGTTGAGACCCCTGGATTAGGTCAGATTAAATTAGGTCAAAATTAAAAAAAAAAAAAAAATAAAACATTTTTTTTTTTTTTTGGTGATAATTGAACGTACAGACAAACATATGAAGATGAAAATCTACTTTATAAAAATGAGACAAATCTTAAGGTGACATTTTTTGGCTTTAACTCAAACCACAGGTGTCAAACTGAGGCCCAGGGGCCAAATATGGCCCGCAGTGTAATAATATTTGGCCCACAAGATCATATTAAATATGTACTACAGTTGGACCGACACTATAAAGGAGATGCAACAACTTATTTGAGTTTGAGACCCCTGGGTTAGGTTAGATTAAATTAGGTCAGGTTATTTATCGATGAGAATAGATTAGATCAAGTCAGGTTAGATTAGATTAGGTCAAGGCCAAGTCGACTTAATCTCTCAGCAAATCACTACTATTGCAAGTTGACATAAAGGGACTGGTGATTCCTGATTCACACAGATGTGCTTGTCTTGAGTAAGTGATACGATTTGAGCAACAATAAATCCGTAGTTGTGTCAATAAAGATAAGGGTTAAGGTCGCATTCATCAAGAAATCCTGTTATCGCCAGATTCTTTTTGGTTAATGTTCCTGTGCGGGAGGTGTCGGGGGAGGGGGCCGCGAGTGTACATGCCCCGCTGACCCGCACTGGAACGTTTGCCCCAAGTTCAATCCCACCCTCAGGGGATATCTGGGTTTAAGCTGCCGCTAACTTCTGTCACTGACATTATTCAGAAGTCCTCCACGGCGCTACTACCTGAAACATTCCAGCGTGGCAGCATATTTATATCACCCCGCAATGTCAACTTCTTCTCCCCTCTCCGCCCAACAAGCTGAAATCCACAATAGATCGCTTGTTTTTGACCCGGAGCGCCCCTCTTGTCCCCCTCCACCCCTCTTGTCCCCCTCCACCCTGTCTCTCGTTGCTGAGAGCAGGGAGTAAATAAAACAATGTGTGGATTAATGATCAAGTGATTTGAAGACTGTGTTCTTCCAAAGACCAGACCAGACCGCTTTTTATTTATCCAAAAGATAAATCAAAATTATGGCCTGTATCAACACCAGGTCTGCTGTGGCCAGAGAAAACAATCAATGATGGATAATCAATGGAAAGGAGTCGTGTTATGGATTACCAAAGGTCAGGGTTTTTTTTTTTTTGGTGATAATTGAACGCACAGACAAACATATGAAGATGAAAATCTACTTTATAAAAATGAGACAAATCTTAAGGTGACATTTTTGTGGCTTAAACTCAAACCACAGGTGTCAAACTGAGGCCCAGGGGCCAAATATGGCCCGCAGTGTAATAATATTTGGCCCATAAGATCATATTAAATATGTACTACAGTTGGACCGACACTATAAAGGAGATGCATGGTCTTTCTCTTAGCGCAGACATTTTTTTGTCTGTAAAAAAAAAAAAGATCTGGAAGTGCTACAGATAAAAGTTTTATTTCTGATTTTATTTCTCATGTGTTTCAATCTTCCCAAAAATCAACATTTATTCAGGGGCGGCACTTGAAGATGGACAAGCCGTGCAGTTGCTTGGGACTCCAACCACTAGGGGACCCGGTTAAAATTTTATTTGCTGTGGGGGACCTTGCAATGTCTTGCTAGTAGCTCTAAGAGACCCTAGCACCATTTAAAATCTGGAAAGATTTATATTTTATTTTTGATTAAATATTCACCCCTGATCTAAACTGTCAGATTATTTCAAAGATCTAACCCTGCCGGTTAAGCTACATGCTTAGTTAGCTGCTAAGTTACTGACTTCCCTCTATAACTACGCTACGATTGCCGCTCACGTCTGTTAAACTCTGGTTCCAGTAGACCCCACCCTCACTCTACCGTACCCCAGTCCCAGACTCCCTTCACTGGCCGCCCTACCTTATAAGGTAATAATACCCTATTTTCTTATACTTGTGGATAGACTTTCCAGAAACGTCCAATTGAAATCTCGCTGTAATTGTCATTCATCAACATGGGTCACGAGTTCATGTTCTTGAGTGTCTTCGTACTCGTGTCTTTCATGTGTGGGATTGAAAGCAGAACCGTTCTCTGGGCCGTGGACTGATTGTCCTTAACATTAGACAGACAGAAAATCCAATGATCCAATAATGGCCTCCTGTGTAACACACTTGAAACAAGAAGAGTTTTCTTTATACTCACTACATTATTATTATTATTATTGTTAGAGAGATCAGACAATATGTATGGGCTCACATTAATGTATCATCGGTAATATTGTTACCGATAGAAATCCAACAACACAATACCTGGGTTTTCAGGGGTCTCAAACCCGCGACCCCCACCTTGATGTGAAAGTTAAATTCTTAATAATATTTTATAGATTTGTTCTCCATATTTTATGGTAAACTGGAAACTGATTTTTATTTTTTTTTCTTTTGTATTGAACACTGAAAGCTGCTGTGGTCCTTCGGTGAAATGATAGTGTGGGTGGTGTCCCTCAACTTCTTTGAGTTTGAGACCCTTGAGTTAGATGTTTGCGGGGCAAACTACTGTGTTCCTTGGTATTGGTTCATATTGGAATTGGACCTTAAATGGGTTTCATCATGAAAAGTTAATATCGGACTTTCAAATTGGAAATATTATTGTTGTCATTGTTAATACAAGGACAGACATAATATGTTGATATGATATTTATATATTTTTCAGTCCATAAATCGTCCCAGAACAGGAGTAAGAAACCAGGTGACTACTGGTAGCCCCCATGGTCTACTTAAGGTGCCTGGGTGTTCTGTTGGTGACCCAAAAACAACAAAACTAGTCCATAAAAGGATCATTATGGTTCTGTCCGTGTGCTGTTAGAGCAGAGGTTACACTAACAATGATATTCTAATGGGTGTGTCATGGTGGTCAGAAGAGTGGACACTATCGTCTGGACCAGAACTTTTTATTATTTCATTGTTTGGTGAGTCTGCATCAAGGTTCTTGGTTTTACAGAGTGACATTGAAGTGGCTCTGGGTCTCAGAAAGACTGGCAACACCTAGCATAGAAACCCACCCCTCCACAAAGGGCCACTGCAGCCAATCTACTTCCTCTTCTGTCCCTTTTTTCTGGGGTTGCCAAAATTTCCATCTCACACTGCCCTCTGTATCAAGAACTTTGTCTTTGACCAACACTAGTACAATTTCCAACAGTACCTCGTAGGTTAACAGCACTGTTAGCAGTCGTTGTTAACCTGGGTTAATCTTTGGTTTGGACAAATTTACGCCAGATGCCCTTTTTGATGCAACCTTCACCATTTATTCCGGGCGTGGGACTTGGGACCAGCATTAAAAAACACAGGCTTGTGCCCCCTAGTGGCTGGTTTTACTGCACTATTATGGTTCTGTCCGTGTGCTGTTAGAGCAGAGGTTACACTAACAATGATATTCTAATGGGTGTGTCATGGTGGTCAGAAGAGTGGACACTATCGTCTGGACCAGAACTTTTTATTATTTCATTGTTTGGTGAGTCTGCATCAAGGTTCTTGGTTTTACAGAGTGACATTGAAGTGGCCCTGGGTCTCAGAAAGACTGGCAACACCTAGCATAGAAACCCACCCCTCCACAAAGGGCCACTGCAGCCAATCTACTTCCTCTTCTGTCCCTTTTTTCTGGGGTTGCCAAAATTTCCATCTCACACTGCCCTCTGTATCAAGAACTTTGTCTTCGACCAACACTAGTCCAATTTCCAACAGTACCTCGTAGGTTAACAGCACTGTTAGCAGTCGTTGTTAACCTGGGTTAATCTTTGGTTTGGACAAATTTTTACGCCAGATGCCCTTTTTGATGCAACCCTCACCATTTATTCCGGGCGTGGGACTTGGGACCAGCATTAAAAAACACAGGCTTGTGCCCCCTAGTGGCTGTTTTTACTTCACTGCCAATATACATATATACAGTCATGGAAAAACTGATTAGTCCACTCTTTCTTTAATTTCTTGTCCATTTAAAAGTCTGCTTCCACTTAATCTACATTAATCTGGACAAATATAATCACAACAAAAAAGGCTCATAATTCAGTTTAATTTCAGAGCTGATTTCTGTCCATTTTACATGGTTTTATTGACAGTGACAAAAATCACTTCCGTTCCTACATCAGTAGTCATAACATTGTACTGACAAATACAGTGCTTTTAGTCATTGCATGGTTTTGTGTTCATTGTTTCCCCAGGTGATAAACCTTTAGTGGAACAAGGCATTAAGATGAACAAGGAATTGAAGAAAACAGCAGAGTGGGCTAACCATTTTGTTTCCATGACTGTATATATATATATATATATATATATATATATATATATCAATAACCCCACCCCTTGTATTTTGTCAGTATTTAATGGTTTCTGATGTCAACATTTTTACGCAGAGTAAAGTTCTAAGGAAGAGTCTGTTGTTGTCACTGCACACAGTTCTCCGTCTTTGTCACGTAGTCTCCGATCTCCCTCCGTCCTCTTCTTCATCACTCTTCGTTTCCATTCCCTACGCCGGTTGCTTCACCTGAAAACAGCTGCATCGACTTACGGCCGTTATGCAGGAAGTGGATCCTAAACGACTCCTGCAGTAAATCTGTGTGTCAGGCTGCCAACCGCTGCATCAACATGGGTTTACTGTTGCTCAACACTAAAATGGTTGCAAATCACCCTGACGCTCAGACTGTGGGTGAGCACATTCTGCCCCCTGGTGGAGTGTATGGCAACACAAACGTCTCAAAACATTTTCAGAATTTTCTTTTTAGCATATCAGGCTCTGCCTTCTTCGCACCTTTACTGTAACAATGGTGGAAATAAGATCTTGATGGAATGTGTTTGTCTTTCCTGTTGCTACTGTCTGTCTTCCTGTGTCTGTCTTCCTGTATCTATCTATCTATCTGTCTATCTATCTATCTATCTGTCTATCTGTCTGTCTCTGTCTGTCTGTCTGTCTGTCCGTCCGTCCGTCCGTCCGTCTGTCTATCTCTCTATCTGTCTATCTCTCTATCTATCTATCTATCTGTCTATCTGTCTGTCTGTCTGTCTGTCTGTCTGTCTGTCTGTCTATCTGTCTATCTATCTATCTATCTGTCTATCTATCTGTCTGTCTGTCTGTCTCTGTCTGTCTGTCCGTCCGTCCATCTGTCCGTCTGTCTGTCTATCTCTCTATCTGTCTATCTCTCTATCTATCTATCTCTGTATCTCTCTATCTATCTGTCTATCTATCTGTCTGTCTATCTGTCTATCCATCTATCTATCTGTCTATCTATCTATCTATCTGTCTATCTATCTATCTATCTATCTATCTATCTATCTATCTATCTATTCATCTGTCTGTCTATCTGTCTCTCTTTCTGTCTATCTATCTATCTGTCTGTCTCTCTGTCTGTTTGTCTATCCATCTATCTATCTATCTATCTATCTACCTATCTATCTATCTATCTATCTATCTATCTATCTATCTATCTATCTATCTGTCTATTCATCTGTCTGTCCATCTATCTGTCTGTCTTTCTGTCTGTCTGTCTGTCTACCTGTTACTGATGCTTGTAAGGTGTTGATCCATCAGGTATCACTTACTCTAATAATAAGTGAGGTGAACGTCTCAGGATCTAATGAACGATTCCAGCAAATTTGCCAAAACCCAGATGTTGTTTTATCAGATTTTCATAACCAGAGGAGAAACAGGAAAAGGAAAAACAATCTTGTTGATATTTACATATTTATGTTAATATCGGGTCAATACCACTGGGCCAACTGATATTGTTAAATGTCTTAAAACTTCTTTTTCTTCTTAATCTTTCAGCTGTTTCAATGGTTGCCACAGAGTATCATCCTTCTCCATCTCCCCCTGTCCTCTCCATCTTCTACTCTGACTCCATGTCCTCCATGTCCTCCATCACTGCATCCATCCATCTCCTGGGGACTTACTCCACTAGATGTTTTGTTACTTTCAGAATTTCAACCTGTATGATCAGAACTGAAGTCAATCAGAACATATGTGAAAAAAATATTATTATGAGGACATGCTTTTCCATGAGTTTGCTATGACTACTGTAATGAAAAACACATAGAACACACAAATATTATTTATATATGTCTATATATGTTGTGTTATATTTAGCTAAATAGTTTTGGTATTAAAAAAAGCTAAAAAATTATCTTTACTTTAAGACCTTTTTGTTGCATTCAGCTGTACATGAGAAAAAGTAAAAATATAGTAGAATTAGTTAGAATATAAGTAAAATATATTAGAATATAAGGAAAATAAAGTGAACAAAATGGTAACATTTTCCACCACCGGACTAAGAACGCTATAAAAGTTAACATTCAATCCTAAATGTTCCATTATGATGTGAACATTGACATTCTGTGTCAGTTGAAAATGAAGCTTTATGTTAGAAAACGCTTTATTTATGATTAAACATGAAGGTAAAAAGAGTTTGTTTTGCAGTGTGATCCAAACCTGCAGGAAGGTTCATGAGAAGCTGGTTTGGTGCAGTGAGAGAATGGAAAAAAAAGCAGACGACGATTGATAAACGGTAAAAAGAATAAAAAGATCAGCAGTTGTACAATAAGTATTTACTGTTAGAAGGGCTGAAAATATATTTCTCTTCCGCTCCTTTGTAGGAAAACAAGATATTGACTTTGGAATGTTGTTGATGTAGTTTTGGGAATTAAAAGTCCATGTGTTTTTCTGTATTTTCCAGTCCCTTGGTTGGATTTGTTGTAACTCTGAACAATGTAACAGGATTTTCTTCGTAAATGTATGGGAGATGGATGTTACAAACCTTCTGTTACTCACTGTACTGTGAATTAACACAATAAAAAACTCACCATTATTCTTAACACATTGCGCAGATATGTGAGAATGACTTGTTATACATGTGCTGTTCTGTCGTTGGGCCTTTGAATATTTTTTTTCTTCTTTTAGAAAAGTCCTTCCAAAGACAACAAGGACACATCAGGAGTCAGAGACGCACGGGGAAAAAAGCAGGTCATTTTTCAAATAAAATAAAGTTCCGACCGGTAAATAATACAGAAGTCATTCATTATTACGAGAAGTCTGACCAGAGAGCTAACGTTAAACACGTTGAAATGTTCTCTTCAGGTGAACAACCCAACAACCAAGGCCATAAAAGTTGTGATTCCAGGCGTCCGCGCTGACCCCAGAAAGACTCGGTGGTTGGAAAGCGTTCAGCTGTCTAATCTCTGAACGCTAAGTGAGTAATTGGAAGTGAGAGCTTATTTGTTTTTGTAATGAGTTGACAGCATATTTCCACTCCTTTGCCTGGAAGTGGGTCTAATCAACCTGGTCATGCAGCCCTGTGTTAGTGACAGCTCTCACCACAATGGCTGTGACATAATCAAATGTCAAACACTGGACAGATGTGTGTGTGTGAACACATCTGTGTGTGTGTGTTTCAACGGCTCCCCCAGCTCTGCAGCTCCACCACTAGTTCAGCCTCCTGAAGCATTTACATTGATGATGCATGTGTGTCAAACCCAAGGCTCGTGTGCCAAATGTGGCCCGCTGAGTCATTCTGTATGGCCGGGGATCGTAAAAAGCTAACCTGAGCATGGAGCAACCAGCTGAGCCAGCGCCCGGGGAGCGGTGTGTGTGGACGATACCATGATCAGGGATCCAAATGGATCTTCAAGGGGAACTGATAATTGTTGTGACCGCCCGGTGAAAGTGGGTTGGACAGTCCTGACTTACCGTCTGATTACAACCAACACCCTTTTTTGGTTGAAGAAAAGTCAATATTACAAATATTAAGCAGTAGCTCAGTGCAGTGGTGCCCAACCACTGGGCTGGGGACCGGTACGGGTCCATGAGTGAATTGGTGCTGGGCCGCAGAGAAACAATCTTTCCTTTTGTCCCCATCTGTCTATTCCTTCCATTTGATCCATACCCATATCAACAAAAGAACTGACCAATAGAATGGCTACTACATACAAGATTCTAACTTTTTATACCGGTCTGGTAGCAGAAAATTATAGGCTGAGTGCACTTGAGAAAAACTTGTTGTGCCTATTCACCGTTAATTGGGTAGGAAGATTTTATATGTAGGAAAATATTTCAATATTTTATAAAATATTTTATATTACTAGCTTAATTAGCAATTAGTTAAGAGTTATTAGAAAAGACAAAAAAATGGACATGAATCAAAGTTTAACTGAAGATGTCATACAGTTGACTGGACTGATGTCCTGAAGTCTTGGACACCAGGCTCTCAGGACAGTGGCAGTTTCAGATGGACTGGAGTGTCCTCCTCCTGAATGAGCGCCACCTTGTGTTTGCCTCTCCATACTGAGCTCAGAGGAGTCCAACCAGAGGCTGTTTGGATCTTCATCTACAGTGTGTGTGTGTGTGTGTGTGTGTGTGAGTGTGTGTTTTTTAAAACGACCGTCTTCTTATTGTATGATTTCAATCAATAGTAAATTGATTAAAACAACACTGGTTCAGTCTGTGTTAATGAGATCAACACTTAAACAAACTCACAGCAAAGGACAACCTCCAATATTAATTAATTAAGGAACTGGACTTGGGTCCAGAGGGTCTCAGGCTCGAACCCAGTGGTATTCCATCTTGGCCAAGGTTTGAACCCTGGAGTTCCACACCAATGAGACATTGACTGTGGACCAAAGCACTGTAGTCTTAGGAGTGCCTTCAAGACCTCAGCAATCAAAACCCCAACTGGTGGAAAGGCACCATTACACTCTCTTTCTTAACCTTTTTCGTATTTTCCTACCATCGATATTTTTCTTCTCTCCTTTGTTCACTGAAGTCCTCCTTTTTAAATGCCCGGACATTTTTCAGCTCCAGTTCTGTAAATCTGCATTTGGAACGCCTCATCTGCCGTCGTAACCACAACGCAGCTCCAGAAATGTGATTCTGGTGAACCTGCAGTAACCTGTGAGGGCGGAGGTAGTTACAGCAGCAGCAGCAGCAGCGCGGGCCTCCCTTGTGAGTATAAGCCCATGTCATAAACACTGAGGTCCATCCCACAGAGTTTTCTCTATTTTTTTAAGAGTCATTACAATTACAGCCACACTTGATGTATTCCCTCAGCGTGTCCTTGCAGTAATCTCCAGATCTGACATCTTTTTGGGCCACTAATGCTCCAGTATCTGCAGCACAGGGCACCGGTCCATGTGTGATGATACATAATATAATCAAAAAGTCAGCATTGTATTTTTTACAACCAATCAGAGCCAATCAGTGGGTGATTGGAGAATGGAGAAGGAAGGGGAGATCTCGGGGGCGAGTGGGGCCCCTGGCTGAGTGTGTTACTCATCAGTCTCCCAGACCCAGTGCTCTGTTTGGATTGCTGTGTTTGGATAAAGCAGATTGGTTTGCACTTAACCCTGTAATATATGCAAAACTATTCTCCTGACAATACTTTTAAAGTCTAGCCACTCACCAACGTGGCATATCCCTAGAACCTGGCTCACCCCGAAGAAAAATGACATCAAATAAAATGTGGCACGGTCACTCAGGGGGCCACATGTCGGCACAGTGAACTTTTCCTCTGTTTTCTTCCGTGCTCCTTGCAGAGCTAAGCTGGGTCAGGCCTGTCCCACCAAATTGCACTCGGTGCCGCAGCTATGACCACATTTGATAAAGCACCAGTGTGTAATTCTAAAGAAAACATTATGGCTTCTAAATACCTGCTGTAGTGGAGAGCCCTATATTTGGACCTGTGTAGTATTTATACGGTGTTGAAAACAAACGATATTCTCTGAGGTGAGACGGGAGGACAGAACTATAAGAACTATAAATAAGTTAACAGTTTAATGTCTCAGTTCTTTTTAAAGTGCAGAGCAAAGATTGGAAGAATAAAAAGAAAATTATTGATGAGTGTGATATTGAGTGAATCTCAGGGGCGATCACTTCACTGCTCCTGGCTATTGTGCTAGCATAGAAGCATACATAGAAGAGGTGACGACGACAAGGTGTAAGGACCAGGAAATGTCTTGGTAGACATGTACCGTTTTCCCATTCAATTCGGAATCAAATACCGAAGTAGTTAATCCCGTATTAACTAATCCGCATTCGATTCACTTTGCATTCACATTCAGTTTAATTTGGTATTCGTTGCGCATTTGATACCCGCTTTGCATTCACACACAATTAGGGAGCGAATGCGCATTAGTCTAACCATTGTCCAGTTTTAATTCGATCACATGATTATATAACGAGATCTCGTTAATATGCGGTTTTATTCAACATGGATTCTGTCAACAAACGCACGTGCAATTTTGAGGAATAAATGGAGCAGAAAATAAGGAGAGAAAATATGAGGAAGTGTTTTGTAATCCTGTTCCTAATAATGCAGCAACATCTAGTGGTTGACAAGGAGATGAGCCGCTGCCGTAGCATTTTACGAGCTCGTTAAATTAATGCGGGTGTTGTTGTGTTCAGACACACGCGGGGAGCAACAACCGTTTTACTTTTTATTGCTTTACACCCGTATTAGTTAATTCGGTATCAAAGCCCCCGACTAGAGGTGGATTAGTTAATGCGCCTTATTTGAGGAGCGAATGTGTGTTAGTTTGTAATGTGAACGCATACGGGGAACGACACTGGCTTCGCGTTGCAGCGAACACCGAATCAAGTGCCAGTGTGAAAACGGCAATGGTCAGCCTGGTTGGTCAATGCCGTAATGCTGCTCCCTGCTATTGACAGGTTTAGGGTTTAATACCGGGAACTGGGATTCCCAGGAAATGTAATCAGAACCATTTCCTGGGAATCGGGAAACGTGAAGATGGGACCCGAGAAAAATTGGGAGGATCTAATGGTTGTCATACAGTAATGCGGACGGCAAACGGTCTTGTGGAGCGTCGCTTCTCCGAGGAGAGTGCAAGCGAGGGTTGGCACGATTATTTGACTGATATTTAAATAAGGCCTATACACAGGGTACAGTAAGGAAAGAAAGAAAAACTCCCAGGATTCCCAGAAAATTGTAAGTCTTTTTTCCGGGATTTGATTTTTGTCAATTTCGGGAAAAATATTAAACCCTAGTGGTCATGAGTAAAGTGGTACACTACAAGTTGATTGGCCAAAAATCTTACCTGATCACAAATTGTTGCATCACTGAGAAATCGTGGCAAAATCGGCTCAAAACCGCACTGCATACAGTACAGAACTCGATGGAGGTAGAGTTGGAGTCAGAGTAAATGAAACAGCAAATGGGTTGGAATAGAAAACGGCAGCCGTGCCCAGAGAAAAAGGTGTTGAGGAAAAATGTAGAGTATACAACAGGGGCGTAGCCAGATCCCTTAAAATGGGTGGGCCTCGAAAAAATTAGGGTGGGCCAACCCCAAAGTATTATAGCCAAGTTTGATCAGCCCTCTCATTGATTGGGGTCCCACCCATGGCTATGCCTATGGTATAGAATGGCATTGAGGAGGTGAACCTTCATGTCTCCTTCTTGCCCAGGAGTTGAACCCTAGAGAACGCCTCCAATGACAGAGACATTACCACTATAGACAATTTTTTTTCATTAAAAAGAAAATCAAAAAACATATATGTGGAAGAAAAATACAACATGGAGCACAAACAGGAAATAAAAGAACAGCACTTTGAACATCTGCCCCTGGTACTCCTACATCTCCACCTTTGCCACTTGTTCCTTCTTCTTACCTGAGTTTCTTCTCTTTCGTCTCCTCACAAGACTAGCAAACATACGGTTTGACTTCTCTTTTGCATAGATCTGCCGTTCGGACTCTTTGAGGACATTAGAGCTCAGTCGTTCTCTTGGTATCTTTTTGTTACTTGGCAAGTGATGCATTTCGTTTCCCCAATGGATGACTAGCCTTGGTGGCTTGAGACCTAAGATGTCTCTGGTTGACCAACATGCGACACGCTGGACACTGTGTGTTGAAGAAACCTTCAAAAACCACTACATTATTAGTCTGGGGAACTGCTTGTGACAAGCAATAATGCTTTGCCAAAAATGCTAGGAATTTAGGTGTTGGTCTGTCGTAAACAATCTCCACCGGCTCTGAATTCTTGTGCTGCAACATGTAATCAAACAGCTCTAATCCGTAGCCACATCTCTGAAACTTCTCCACTATGTAGAAATCAAAAACACAAAGTGGTTCTGCCTCTATGTACACCCCCTGTCTGTCGCGCAGGAAGAGCTTTTTGTTGCCAACCTTTAACATTCCTAAAACTGTACCATGGCCTCCGTGGTTCTCTCCTTCCTTTAAAAGGTATATCTGATGTTTTTGTGATCTCAGTTTGGCAGTGCTGGTCAAAGGGACTCTAAGTTTTCGGGCATCTGCTGACGCTTTTCCCAGGTCATCGATGATGGTGCCTATGTGGGCCAGAAGGCCTGAGTTTTGTGAAGATTTGTCTGCAAAAAGCGTATGATCCACAACAGTGATCCTTTCAGGAAATAAGTGGTTATAATCAGGGGAAGGATCCATCATACCTCTGACAGACTCTTCTGTCTTGATTCTGGTGAGAGGAGAAGGTTGCCTCGCATCATTTTTAACCTTTCTGGCAGGAACTGGTGTAGGTGTAGGGGAGGTGGGGGAAGACGTTCTGATTTGAGCTAGCTGCTCTCTTTGTGCCCCATTCCTTTTGGTTATTGAGTTGCGTTTTATTTCTCCCTCTGGCCTTTTCGATCCATCTTTTCTCTGTGGCGTTCCTGTTCTCTTGTGGAAGAATCCCCGAAACACCAAGAAATTATTTGCTTGAGGAACGCATTCCGTTAAGCAGTAGTGCTTTGCTAGGAAGGCCATAAACGAGGGTGTGGCGCCATCAAATGCTAACTGTGTTGGCTCTAAATTCTTATGTTGCAACATGTAATTAAAAAGCTCTAATCCGTAGCCTCGTCGTTGATACTTCTCTACAACATAGAAATCTAATATGCACAGTGGCTCCGCCTCTACGTAAAGACCTTTTTTGTCATGTAGAAATAACTTTTTGTATCCAACCTTGAGGAAACCCAAAACTCCTCCACACCCTCCATTGCTGAGCCTATTGTCCTTTAAGAGGTAGATGTGGTGCTTTTGAGACTTAAGCTTATTAGCACTTGTTACTGGAGACTTGAGTCGTTGGGCCGCCGCTGAGGCTTTTCCAAGTTCATCAATGACTGTGGATAATTGGACTAACTGATCGGGACCTTTAGCCAATGCAAAAATCATTTGGTCCAAAATGGAGATCCTATCAGGAAATAACTGATTAATATCGAAAGGAAACTCAGTTTTCCCTCCTCGCATGAAACAGGGTTGCGGGCTCTTTTTGCCATTACCAAATATGGAAGAAATTTGATTCAGATTGTTCTTATTTCGTAAGGATCCCACAACGGTCTGAGGGGAGCAAAATGGCTGTTCTTTGTTGAGTATTGACCGTTCTGGTAAGGAGAGGGATTTGTTATCACTATCCTGCTTGTTGAGAGAAACCTTTTTTAAATGGTCAATTGATTTGTTGAGGAAGAAACCGTTAAATACCACAAAGTTATTGAACTGTGACACAATGTTTTTTAGGCAGTAGTGCTTTGCCAGGAAAGACAAGAATTTGGGAGTGGGTCCATCATAAGCTAGGAGTACAGGCTCTAAGTTCTTATGCTGCAACATGAAGTCAAACAGCTCGAATCCATAGCCACGTCGCTGTAACTTCTCAACGATAAAGAAATCCAAAACACACAGTGGCTTCGCTTCCACGTAAGAACCTTGTGTGTCATGCAAAAACAACTTTTTGTAGCCAACCTTCAGAAACCCTACAACCAGCCCACGTCCTTCGTTTTTCTGTCTTTCTATCAGGATATAGAGCTGATGCTTTTGAGACCGCATTTTGGCAGCACTTGTTATAGGTGCACTGAGATTTTGGGCTATTGCTGAAGCTCTTCCAAGTTCATCGACAACTGTGGCCAAGTTACGCGTAGATCCGGTTGTTTTTACCGACTCAGAATATTCTGCAAATAGAGTGTGGTCCAAGATGGAGATCCTTTGAGAGAACAAGCGATTAATGTCAAATGGAAACTCCATACCCTTTTCGCCAGACGATGCGGCAGATTATTTAGGTATGTTCTGTAGAGTGCTTCATACATGTTGATGCTGGCGTTGGCCAACTAGAATGCAGACTAGCATACCACTCTCGTCAATGGGGAAGTATGTGGGGCACTGTGGTCAGCTGGTGCCTTTTGAGGATAAATCATCAAAGTCATGTCATAAAGTAGTGATGTCACTGTGATATCACTACTCATACGCTTCTGCCATGGCTAGGCACCAAACCCAGGGTCCAACGTAGTGCTTAGGTCTTGGGTTTGTCTTCTGAAGGCATTTCTGGAATCAGTGCAATTTTTTGAGTGGCCCGTTTGTATTTGAGCATGGGCCTTTTCCCATACTGTAAGAAAAAAAACAAAGTTATCATATATTATATGAAAATAAACAATTGACATTGTTCCAGCACAGTGTTTAAAAAAAGAATGGAATCAGAACAATTTTCCAGATGGAATCCCACTAAATGCTTTGCCGCTCTAAACAGCAAAAATCTAAAATTTAAAATTTTTTTTTTGAAAGGTTTTAAGCCATCGTGAAGAAAAATCTTGAGTGTTAGTACTGGCAGTTAAAATAAGGGGGCAGAGTACTGTGTACCTTTGTTTCAGAAGTATTGCAATACTCCGATTGGAGCATTAAGCTAAAACACTCACTTTCTTTGGTGGCGCACTGTGGGACTTGTGTAAGTTCTTCTTTGCTTTTTCACGCTGCTGCTTTTCTTTCTCACGTTGCAGAGTTTCTTCAAGTATTCTACAAAACAGTACAGGGTTAGAAATCTTTAGTTACGAGAACGCAACAGTACGAGAACAGTGACAAGGAAGTGTTGTCAGAAAACACACGCGGATAGCGCCCATTCTTAGCGACATGCAAATTGCGGAATTTACGCACTTGGCTGCGATATGAGACTGAGGTATCCCTGCTCTACGTCACTTACCTGCGCTTTTCCTCAATCTGCTCGAGCAATACGGACAAACGCCCCTCCATCACTGAGAGCTTCTCCAGAACATTGTTTGTTTCTTCCTGACTATCAACACAGGACTGATATACATCTGTTACATTTTGATCCAAAGCCTCCAGCATAGCATCCTGGAGACAGACGAGGACAAGGGGTTCCATAAAGGTGAAAAAAAAAAAAACTTTGTGTGAAGGAAAGTTCTCTTCTGGTCATATGTTACCTGTTCAGGTGGTGTCATCTCTTTGTCCGGGCCACTAAGTTCTAAAGAACTTTTAAAGCTTTCAAAATTGTTGAGGTACTGCGTGACCTTCGAGTTAAGCATTTGGTCGTCCTCAGGCCTTTGGGACAAGACAAAAAGACATGTCAGAAGTAACAAATGCCCTACTACATATACAACTACAGTATGTCTGTGTCTTTACTGTTCAATTTTCAAATAAATCATGAAAAATTAGAAATGTATAAGAAAATAAAGACAAATGTCTTTTATCTTAAGATCTGAAAAAAACAAAAATCTGAACTCTACTGAGGAAGGGACAGGAGAACGGTAACTGTAGCAAGGACTTTCTGCATTAGTATAAATGTTCTTTGATTGTCTTCTTCTCCTTTCAGCTTGTCCCTTTATCAGATGATTCCACAGCGAATCATCCTTCTCCATCTCCCCCTGTCCTCTCCATCTTCTACTCTAACTCCAACTACCTCCATGTCCTCCCTCACTGCATCCATCAATGTCCTTTGTCTCCTACCTGGTAGCTTCATCTCTAGGATCATTGTTCTACCAACGTGTATCCACAAACCATCTCAATCTGTCTTCTCTAGCTTTGTCTCCAACCCTTCCTGTCTGTGTTGTCCCTCTAATCACCTCACTCCTGATCCTGTCCATCCTTGTCTCTCCTAAAGAGAATCTTAGCAGCATCTTTAACTCCTCCACCTCCAGCTGTGTCTCCTGTCTTCTGTCTATTCCTAGTGTCTCTAATCCATCCATCATGGCTGGTCTCTCCAACAAACTGTTATACATGTACAGAAAGATTGTCTCGGAGGCAGAAAAGAGTTTTGAGTTCATTCATCTTACATCAGTGTTTCTAACCATCCTTTAAGCAGCGACAGGTTCTGTTCAGTGAGTTCCTTCAAAGGTTCCAGTAGTTTATAGTAAGTGGACAAATAAGGCAGCAGCCTCTGCAGGAAGAAAAGGGAAAAAAGGGTTTTGATACAGTGCAGAAAAAAACCTGGGTCTGTTTGTTTGAGCCTTATATAAAAGGAGGACTGACCTGGTAGACTGTGTCGTTCTCTAGATGTGGATTAGTCAGGCTGACGGAGCAAAGGAAACAAAGTTAAGGATGTAGTTTAGCTTTTAGAGGCAACATCATCAACATTTCAGTTCTTTTCTTACAGTGTGTTACAGTAGTCCACAGAAAATATAGAATCCTGCTCCGCCTGATCGTCCACATCGGAGCGAGATTGGTACTGATCTTTGTCAGAGGGACTGGGTTGATTCTCTTCATCTGGGGTCTGATCCACCTTGGCCTCTGCATCGGTACCAGTATCATCTGTCACAACTGCATTTGTATCATCATCATCTTTCGCAGCTGCATTAATACCAGTATCATATTTCGTAGCTGCATCGGTACCTGTATCCTCTTTGGCAGCTGCGTCAGTATCTGTATCGTCCTTGGCAGCTGCATCGGTACCTGCATCCTCTTTGGCAGCTCTGTTAGTACCTGCATTGTCCTCCGCAGCTGCGTCGGTACCTTGATCGTCTTTTGCAGCTGCATCGGTACCTGGATCGTCTTTGGCAGCTGCGTCGGTATCTGCATCGGTGCCTGTATCCTCTTTGGCAGCTGTGTCGGTACCTGCATCGGTACCTGGATCGTCTCTTTGGCAGCTGTGTCGGTACCTGCATCGGTACCTGGATCGTCTTTGGCAGCTGCGTCAGTACCTGCATCTGTACCTGGATCGTCTTTGGCAGCTGCGTCGGTACCTGCATCGGTACCTGCATCCTCTTTGGCAGCTGCGTCGGTACCTGCATCGGTACCTGCATCCTCTTTGGCAGCTGCGTCGATACCTGCATCAGTACCTGCATCCTCTTTGGCAGCTGCGTCGATACCTGCATCAGTACCTGTATCCTCTTTAGCAGCTCCGTCAGTACCTGGATCATCTTTTGCTGCTACATCAGTACCTGTATCCTCTTTGGCAGCTGCGTCGGTACCTGCATCGGTACCTGCATCCTCTTTGGCAGCTCCGTCAGTACCTGGATCATCTTTTGCTGCTACATCGGTACCTGTATCCTCTTTGAGAGCTGCGTCAGTACCTGCATCGGTACCTGCATCGGTACCTGTATCCTCTTTGGGAGCTGCGTCAGTACCTGCATCGGTGCCTGTATCCTCTTTGGCAGCTCCGTCAGTACCTGGATCGTCTTTTGCTGCTACATCGGTACCTGTATCCTCTTTGGCAGCAGTGTCGGTACCTGGATCCTCTTTCACCTCTACATCGGTACCTGTATCCTCTTTGGCAGCAGTGTCGGTGCCTGGATCCTCTTTCACCTCTACGTCGGTTCCTGGATCCTCTTTTGCAGCTGCAATGGTACCATCATCATCTTCCAGAGTTCCTTCAGGACCATCATCATCTTTGGTGGTTGCATCAGGACCAGGATCATCCTTCGTAGCCTCATCGGTACCAGTATTATCTTGCTCAGACGTGTTTTGTTCCTCAGACGGAACAGGAGCTTCTCTTGTGGTTAGTTCTAAGTTGTGTGGACTTTGCGGGAGCATTCTGTCCAGAACGTTCCTGCTTCTGACACAGATGTCATTGACATTGGCAGCATCGTCTCCTTCCCTGCCAGAGGACAGAGGACACAACCCGTTTATTTCCACTACTGATTCCTAAAACGATGAATTCAACTGTTGGGATCTGAAGACATATTTCAGACAAACCACAGGTAACAGTTCGGGTCGGGGTTATTAGTACCTTTTCAGGGTGTTGACATCGTGGGACAGACTCCCTATCACTGCACTCTCCGCCTGATTGGACTTTTTTTCCTCTTCAAGGCTGAAACAACAGATTAGTTGGAACAACAATGACCAACACCTAACAACTAAAACCAAATGTCTACTTGTCGTCATCATCTTACAAAGGACGGGTTTTTGCTGCTCTTTCCTCAAACAACTTGACAAACTCTTCGTAGCCATAATTCTCTGTCTCGATGTGCCGTTCTAGGATGTCCAACTGACGACACTTGGCTATGGTTGCGGTGTCCAGCTTCTTTATCTCTGACCTGCTCATCACCAGAGCTCCCTAAGGACGGAGAGGAATAGTCCAGGTTGAAACACACATGCCTTCATCTATAAATACGTAGATTGATCGTAGATAAATTGATCTTTAAGAGTAAATAAAGTAAATGTCAGTACATTTGCTGTTAAGTAACATTTTATTGTTACTTTCTAAAGTAAACACATGGTATTCCATTATGGCAGTGCTTCTCAATTATTTTCTGTTGCGCCCCCCCTAGCAAGAAGAAAACAACGCACCCACCGCCCCCCACCACCCACTCTCCGCCATGACTATAAATAACAGCATTTGTCTATAAAATAGTTCTAGCTACACCTCTGTATAACATCGTATCCTTGTTAGCATAAAGAAAACAAGAGATATAGTTCAAATTACAAGGATGTGCAGTTACACTTTATTGTAGTACGGCGTAAAAAAAGCATGTTCCCCAGGGTCACACACGCCCCCCTCAACATCGCACCGTGCCCCCCACGGGGGGCCCGCCCCACAGCTTGAGAAGCACTGTATTACGGTCACTGGTTCAAAAACTTAACAGTAAATATAAAGCAAAAAACAACTGAAGGACATTGCTGGTAACTTGGTTTACCTAGAGGACCTTAAACCAAGCATTGAGCTTCATTCTGATTGGCTGATCCATCTCTCAGCCTCTCTCTCCTTCACTTGTTCACTTTACTCTACTGTCGTAAGGTTCGTATTCTTGTTGTTTAGGGAAGGTTTACCCTGACCAGGACCTTGTGGACCCAAGACGGCGTCCTTAACCATTAGGCCACCAACTGCCTCAAATTTTGAACAAAGGCCGAGGAACTGCTCTGGGAACTGGACTTGGGTCCGGAGGATTATAGGTTCAAATCCACCAGCTACCAGGTCACCACAGGTCCTCTGAGCAGGGCATCGTGCTCCCTGGCCCACACTGCTCGCTGGGCTCTTCACTCACATTGGTGATGAGTTGAACGCACATGACAGGGACGTTAGCTTTTCTTTCCTGTACAATCCCATGGTCAGGTGCCATTAGACCAGGCATGGGCAAACTTTTTGACTTGCGGGTCACAATTGGTCCTTAAAATTGGACACAAGGGCAGAATAAAGAGCAGAAAGATGGATGGCGTGTAAAAGCTATGTATACCACCAAAAATGCTAAATTGCTAAAGAAAACACTTTTGACCAGTATTAATGTCTTCAGGTTCTTCTACGTCATCGTCCTCACCCTGATTTACATTACATTATGTTTGGCAGACGTGTTTATCCGAAGGAGTTCCGAAGACGCGTCCTCTGTGGCCGTACTCAGTGATCAGTCCAGTGATGCGAGACAAAGACAGAAACTGTGTGAGACCACTGATCACCCCCAAGATCCACTCGTACAGTTTGAGCAGCAGATGGCTAATGTGATTATACAACTAGCTTAACTGGCAAACTGTACTGTCGTATAAATGTGTGGGTCAGGCTAATACGGTCTGGGGAGGGTTGCTGATAGTGTAGGGAGGTACGTTTAAGGGAAATATATAGCTAAGTTATACCTCTAAATCACAGATTTGACCTTTTCATGGTTGGTCCTGGAACAAAGAGGAGAGTTTCTGTATCGCTTTTATCGAAAACTTTTGGAGAAACAAAAATCCCCATAACTATAAAGAAAAACATTAGCCTGATACGTCCCCAAACGTAAACCTTCCGTAACAACTCCATTTACCTCCAGTAAAACACGCTGGCGCTCAGAGATACAGTCCTGTTTCTTGTCTGCTGCCCTCAGGTCGGCGGAATCTCGCTGGTGCTTGATCCGAGAGTACTTGTTGTAAATTCGCTGAAGGGCATCATCGCTCATCTTCTCAAGTCTTTCGACTATACACTTGGGCAAATCCTGGCCACGTGTGGAACAAATTAGAATTGCATGGTGGACATTTAATAAGGACAAACGTTAAATTGAGGAGAATAAAACCTACTTCATCCGAGTCTGAATCCGACATCTTGACTTCTTTGGAACTTTTGTAGGGTGTGAAAAAATATCAATTTATCGTTATTTGTCTCATTCCCCGATACTGACCTGATTCTACAGCTGAGGTTTTAATAAACGCACAAATGTTCATGGTGTTGGGTCATTTTTTTTTTCCATCTCTATCTCTATTAAAAGTCTAGATTCAGTGTTAGCTTCACTACACTGAGTTTTCTTACAATCCAATGACGTTAATAACTAGATATATCTTGTCAGTGGTATCGTAATAGGTATCTCATCAGCGGATTTGGGTTTTTTTTTTACAGAGGACTTAAAAGTGTCCAGAGAAGTTTGCATCTAAAACTCAGGAGTACGACCTCTTCTGGAACAGACGTGCAACAGTTTCCTTCTCATTTCACGACAAAAAAAGAACAATTCAGATGAAAGTGTCATGACTGTCCTTTCATGTTAAGCCCGCCCTCACAGGGTGTCGTTGTCATGGCGATCAATGGAAGTACACAATAACTCAGGGCTGTCAACCTCAAATTCTTGAAAGGTATCAAGAAAATTAACTGCATTTTTTTTAGATCTTTTAATATAAAAAATAAAAGCGTAGATTTTATTTATATAGTAAAAAACTTTAACTTAATAAACAGGATCTGGCACCTTTATAAACAAGTGAGAAATTAAATTAATAAATATCGATATAACACATCAGTAGATAGGTTCTTAGTCACCGTGTATTTAATCCTTTGAGGACAACTGGACAGAGTAGGTTTTTTTGAAGACAGTCCTCTTCATCCGTGAGTCTTCTTTGTTCTAATTGACTACTGGTGCTAATGGCTATAATACACTACAACTCTGCCAAGTGTCTAGGGTTGAATACAAGGGGATTTACTATAGTAAACATTTGATATGATCTTGCGGTCCAAATATTATTAAGCTGCGGGCTAAATTTGGCCCCCGGGCCTGAGTTTGACACGTGCAATAAATGGACTGACCCCAGGCTGCTTGGTTTTGTTGATTAAATAAAAAAAAAAAAAACAGAAATATGTTTATATTAAAATGAAATATTGAGTAAATCTGTTTTCCTCTGCTTATAAATGTGTGATTTTGATGAAAAATATATTAATTAAAATATTGAGTTTTACAGTCAATGATACAGTCGATGGAAACTGCAGACTTTTCTATTTATCCATCTATTATGGTCTTCTTCAGAAGGTGCATGAATATACTACCAATAGAAGACAGGAGACAGAGCTGGAGGGGGAGGAGTTAAAGATGAGATTGTCTTTAGGAGAGACAAGGATGGACAGGACCAGGAATGAGGTGATTAGAGGGACAACACAGACAGGAAGGTTTGGAGACAAAGAAGTTAGAGAAGACAGATTGAGATGGTTTGGACAGGTTCAGAGGAGCGACAGTGGAATGATCCTAGAGATGGAGCTACCAGGTAGGAGACAAAGAGGAGATTGATGGATGCAGTGAAGGAGGACATGGAGGTAGTTGGAGTTAGAGTTGAGGACACAGAGGACAGGGGGAGATGGAGAAGGAGGATTCACTGTGGTAACCCTTGAAGAAGGGACAAGTTGGAAGGAGAAAAAGAAACACAAACTCAGATGTTCTCTGTTCTGTACTTTCATTTTTATTTGATATAAATAGATCTACTGCCATAGTGGGTCAATGTGACTTCATCAAAACATCTTCCTCACCTCAAAGACAAACAAACAAACAACATTAGTTATTGTTAAAAATGACAAAAGACTTTCTGCAGAATTTCATCAACAGATTTTATCACATTGTCAGTGGACGTTAACGTGGTTCAAATAATTTAACAAAAAACTGTACATGTAAAAAGAAAACTTATTGTCACAGTAGATGAACATGAAAAAAAAAACGACTGTCTCCCGTTTGGACAACAACACTACTACTACTACTACTACTACTGCAGTATTCCTATGCAGTAGAAGATCACTTTAGCTCGAGAGATGTACTATTATGGAAAATACTGATACTTTTTCCTCTGGTCAACCTGTCCTTCCTGTTAACTTGTCTTACGTTGCTTTGCTGTGGTATAATTGATTGAGGAGCTTGTCCTCCACTTGGCTGCAGGGACGTATGGTATGGAGCAATGTGATTTGGGTGACAGTTGTGGAGACTGATGCCCCTGTGTCCCAGTAATGTTCAGTTCTGTCTGCAACTAATTTTAATTCCATTAAAGGGAATCAGGTTGTTTGACTGAGGCAGCAGAGTCAATCATTTCAACAAATATTGGAACTTGTGTTTCCACATAGGCAGGAAGTGATGTCATTCACCTCCACTGCGACAGTGTGGACAAAAATCATCAGAAATGACTTAAACGTCTGTCAAAAAGTTTTTTTTTTTCATTGATAAGGTGGTAAATGACTGTAAATGTCTGGTTATTGGTTCAATATCTACATAGATATTGGACAACAATATGGTCCACCCAATATCTGTCAACCAATATCTATGGAGATATTGATGTTTGTTTTTCTTGTAACAATGTCTTCAATGAGTGTAACGGTAACGAGATAAGCAGAGAGTCCAAGGTTCAATTCCCAGAGAATAATGGTTCTGGGTTCAATACCAGGATCATGATCCTCCTGATGGTGTTAATTCACTTTAGATGAAAGTGTCTGCTACATGGACATGTATTCATCTACTCTGGTCACCATAACACTGTGTGTGGGAATAATGGTCCAAGAGATGGCGCTGTAACCTAGAACATGGTAGGTTGTTGTCTTTTGTCCTTCTGTCCATGTGATTTGCTTCTCTATCGACAAGAAGAACTTTCTGATTTGTTCAGCTTTTCTCCAAAATAAGACGATTCTTCATTTTCAAAGGTCCAGTGTGGAGGTCAGAGACATCTTCCCATGAGTCCAAAGTATCCGAGGTGGTGACCCTCCTCAGTTGAAGTCCCTCTTTCCCCCCGTCTTCCTGACCAGCCTCACGTCAGTAATAGTGATGTCGTGGCTCACCGCCTTGCACATGTCGTAGATGGTCAGCGCTGCCACGGACACGGCGGTCAGAGCCTCCATCTCCACGCCAGTTAGAGACAAGGATGGACAGGATCAGGAATGAGGTGATTAGAGGGACAACACAGACAGGAAGGTTTGGAGACAAAGAAGTTAGAGAAGACAGATTGAGATGGTTTGGACAGGTTCAGAGGAGGGACAGTGGAATGATCCTAGAGATGGAGCTACCAGGTAGGAGACAAAGAGGAGATTGATGGATGCAGTGAGGGAGGACATGGAGGTAGTTGGAGTTAGAGTTGAGGACACAGAGGACAGGGGGAGATGGAGAAGGAGGACTCACTGTGGTAACCCTTGAAGAAGGGACAAGTTGGAAGGAGAAAAAGAAACGCAAACTCAGATGTTCTCTGTTCTGTACTTTCATTTTTATTTGATATAAATAGATCTACTGCCATAGTGGGTCAATGTGACTTCATCAAAACATCTTCCTCACCTCAAA
>JAFBJS010040035.1:129199-142007 GCA_016785265.1 Paraplagusia blochii | reverse complement strand
TGTATAAAAAACGACTGTCTCCCGTTTGGACAACAACACTACAACTACTACTACTACTACTGCAGTATTCCTATGCAGTAGAAGATCACTTTAGCTCGAGAGATGTACTATTATGGAAAATACTGATACTTTTTCCTCTGGTCAACCTGTCCCTCCTGTTAACTTGTCTTACGTTGCTTTGCTGTGGTATAATTGATTGAGGAGCTTGTCCTCCACTTGGCTGCAGGGACGTGTGGTATGGAGCAATGTGATTTGGGTGACAGTTGTGGAGACTGATGCCCCTGTGACCCAGTAATGTTCAGTTCTGTCTGCAACTAATTTTAATTCCATTAAAGGGAATCAGGTTGTTTGACTGAGGCAGCAGAGTCAATCATTTCAACAAATAATGGAACTTGTGTTTCCACATAGGCAGGAAGTGATGTCATTCACCTCCACTGGGACAGTGTGGACAAAAATCATCAGAAATGACTTAAACGTCTGTCAAAAAGTTTTTTTTTTCATTGATAAGGTGGTAAATGACTGTAAATGTCTGGTTATTGGTTCAATATCTACATAGATATTGGACAACAATATGGTCCACCCAATATCTGTGTTGGTCCAACATCTCCATAGTGGACAGAGGTCCATTTCCAGCAACTGTCACTTGTGTCTAAATGAGAATGGTTCCGATTCTGAAAGTGGACGATTCTTTGACAAAAAGTTTGAAGGGAAAGAAAATAGTTCAAATACAAAGTATTATTTCTAACCTTGTCAATTTTTTGTGGGAGTGGGGACAAGTGTGTGGACAATACCTTGCTCAGGACAGCCCAGCGGTAACTTGACAGTAAGGGGGATTTGAACTGGGGCGCCTTGCGGAACCCAAGTCCGTTTCCTTGACCACTAGACCAACTGTCCCAACCCAGCTGCATTGGCTGGCAGGGTGGTGGCCACGTGGTTAAGGAAGTGGACTTGTGTCCTCACCTACTCATGGTGGTAAATAAAAGCGTGGGTTTTTTTTTTTTAAGTAAAACACAAAATGTCAAAACTCCCGAACGTCTGATGGTAGAAAAACAACAAACATTAATGCATCACAATCCAGGGTTTGTTTTTCTTGTAACAATGTCTTCAATGAGTGTAACGGTAACGAGATAAGCAGAGAGTCCAAGGTTCAATTCCCAGAGAATAATGGTTCTGGGTTCAATACCAGGATCATGATCCTCCTGATGGTGTTAATTCACTTTAGATGAAAGTGTCTGCTACATGGACATGTATTCATCTACTCTGGTCACCATAACACTGTGTGTGGGAATAATGGTCCAAGAGATGGCGCTGTAACCTAGAACATGGTAGGTTGTTGTCTTTTGTCCTTCTGTCCATGTGATTTGCTTCTCTATCGACAAGAAGAACTTTCTGATTTGTTCAGCTTTTCTCCAAAATAAGACGATTCTTCATTTTCAAAGGTCCAGTGTGGAGGTCAGAGACATCTTCCCATGAGTCCAAAGTATCCGAGGTGGTGACCCTCCTCAGTTGAAGTCCCTCTTTCCCCCCGTCTTCCTGACCAGCTTCACGTCAGTAATAGTGATGTCGTGGCTCACCGCCTTGCACATGTCGTAGATGGTCAGCGCTGCCACGGACACGGCGGTCAGAGCCTCCATCTCCACGCCAGTTTGACCCGTGGTGCTACACGTAGCCGTGATGACCGCGCTGCTGTGGTCTTCGTCCAGCTCGAACGTAACAGACACGTGGTTTAGGAAAAGTGGGTGGCAGAGCGGGATGAGGGTGGAGGTCCGCTTGGAGGCCATGATGCCGGCTATTTGGGCCACGGTCAGGGCATCGCCCTTGGCGAGCTGGTTGTCACGGAGCAGCAGGAAAGCAGTGGTCCCCAGTTTGACCGTCCCGCGTGCCACGGCCGTGCGGCGGGTGGGAACTTTCCCTCCGACGTCCACCATGGCGGCTCGTCCCTGGGCGTCCGTGTGAGTCAGGTGAGGGTCTGTGGTTTGGTTTCCAGATAATTCCGTTACTGGACGGGACTGGAGACTGGAGACGTGTTTGTCGGTGGAATAGGATCTGCAGCTGTGGTGGAGACACAGTTTGACCTGGTGATGAATCAGAGTCGTTTGAGAATCTGTTCTTGTGTAAAACGTTGGTTTTCTTGAGTTCCTGAGCAACAGACGCCTGAAAGCTGTAGGTTCCTGAACCTGAACTGTGTGTTGACAGTTGTCCTCAGAGTTTTGTCCATCATTTATCATCATCATCCCTTTGGACTCGTCTTTGCTGATCCATTCACCGGCGCCTCTGATCCCTGATGGACCCGTGGAGCAGCGTACAGAGGATCCTGGGTTTGTGAACTCGTGGTCCTGGTTCCTTCTGCCCTTTAACTGAGTAGCAGGAAGATCTAGCGTAGGGTCGAATAACGTGTTTCTTGAAGGACAGTTAACGGTGTCAGGAGCCCAGGAAGTGTCTCTTGGCTTGGACCGGTTGTCTGTTGATCCACAGTATGATTTCACAGTTAGGAGAGAAATTCCACAAAGAATCAAGTATTATAGGACATGAAGGACCTGTACGTACAGATACATCACCCACCAATGAGGATCATGGGTCGATTCTTCATTTGAGAGATGCTGAACATACCTGCAAGGAGAGCCAGAGGAGCAGGTCAGTCCCTCTTGGACATGATGAGGCTTTTATTGTCTAAATTAATATGTCTGGTCATTTCACATCCTAGAAATAAGTACGAATAAGTGGAACATTGACAAAGGTCTACAGGACGGTGGAGAGAGACAGGAGACACAGCTGGAGGAGTTAAAGATGCTGCTGAGATTGTCTTTAAGAGAGACAAGGATGGACAGGATCAGGGATGAGGTGATTAGAGGGACAACACAGACAGGAAGGTTTGGAGACAAAGAAGCTAGAGAAGACAGATTGAGATGGTTTGGACATGTTCAGAGGAGGGACAGTGGATGCACATTGGTAGAAGAATGATCCTAGAGATGGAGCTACCAGGTAGGAACATTGACAGATACCTCCATGTTGTTTCTTCTTCCTGCCCAATGCGGCTCCTATTATTTGCAGGAGTTCTTCATCTGATGCCCCAGAGCGAAGGACGTCTCTGAGAGACACCTCAGAGTTTCCAAACAAGCACACCTATGGTACAAAATGAAATCTTCTCCTTAGACATTTCAGGGGACGGGAGTGATGTCATTTGTCCCCAGATATGGACTATTTATCCAAGAGGACTCTCACCTTCAGGTTTCCATCCGCAGTGACGCGCAATCGGTTACAAGAACCACAGAAGTGTTCAGACATGGAGGTGATGAATCCAATCTGGCCTTTGAAACCTGGAACCTTGAACGCCTTGAATTATATAGAAAAACTGAGTTTTTATTTATTACATGTGTGTTTTGTGTTCTCTAGACATAAGTTAAAGGAGCTAAAATGAAGTGAAACTAAACAATAACATTTAAAAATGTTATTAATTTTACTCTAACATCCACTAGAGGGCGCCATTGGCTTGTATAGTAGTACCTGCTACTCCAGGACAGGTTTCAGCTCCAATAAGAATTCAATAACAAGAAACCTGGGTTTTGACAAATTTGCTGGAAGTGGACACAGGGTTGTTCGCAACTCACGACTCGTCAACATTTTTTGATTTTCACACAATCAGACGTGAGGTAGTCCAGATGCGATTGCGAGCCGATTGTACGCCAAAAAAAAATCTGAAATTTCGATCGTCGATCATCATAGTGAAGAATCGGGTCAAAATAGGCAAAGAAGGAAGATAACGCTGGGCGTTAGGTAGACTCATACGGCCATCTTTACTGTAGAACTTCAGATCATCCTGCCAGTTCAGTGCTGTTCTAAAGAGGTAGTCTTCCTGATAGACACTAGGGGCAGTGGTGGCCTCCTAGTAGCTAAAGATCTGCACTTATGTCTGGGTGCCACGAGGCTCAAATCCACCAACTGAGTTCCCACAGTTCACTTTGATGATGGGTGACGTTCCTACGTTCTCAGACGATCCACTCACCTTTGCTGTCTCAGTGTGGTCACTTTGAAGCATTTCAAGGTCGGGCCACTGCTGCCTGATGTTGTCCAGCATCTCCTGGTAACTCACCATCTTCTTGAAGTTCCACTTGTTGCCTTCACAGTATGTAGGACAAAAGGCAGGAGAACGTCAGCAGGAATGTGGACAAGAATCATTGTCCTGTGGATACGGTTGCTCTCCACTCAGGATGGATGACACCAGGCCTGGATGCAGGGCTTCAACATACTGGAAGAAGGGCTTTGCACCTAAACCTTTGGAGCTCCAGATGGAGCTGGAATCAGTGGAAGAACTAACAGTACTGTAGAACTCTTCTCCGAGGGCAGACAGCTGGGTGTTACAACTGTGATGTATTGAGGGAATAAAGAAGAATGAACTCACCGTCAAAAGGCATGTATTCAATGAAACGAACGTCCAAAGGTTTGTTTTCCGTCAGCGCCACAAAGTCTAGGAGCTCGTCCTCGTTGAGGCCTCGCATCACGACACAGTTCACCTACAGAGACAAGAAGAGAAGAAGAGAAGAAGAGAAGAAGAGACGGATGCACTTCAGTGATCACAGTCTGGGAAATGACGGTGTTAAATGAGCCGTTTTTGACTGTTGTTAACTGGATTCCCCTGACAAGTGCCAGTCTCCTGGGTCATTAAGGCAGTGGTGCCCAACCACTGGGCCGGGGACCAGTACTGGTCCGTGGGAGAATTGGTGCCGGGCCACAGAGAAATAATGTCTCCTTTTGTCCCCATCTGTCCATTCCTTCCACTTGATCCATACCCAAATCAACAAAAGAACTGACCAATAAAGAGACAGGAGAAATAATGTTTCCTTTGGCCCCATCTGCCTATTACTTCCACGTGATCCATACCCATATCAACAAAAGAACTGAACAATAGAATGGCTAGTATTTCATCATCAATAATGCAACTATATTTGATTAGAAAATATTTTCTCAGTGAAGACAACAACAAAAAACTCAAAATGACGCAGAGTCATTGATACAAGATTCTAACCTTGTATACTGGTCTGGTAGCAGAAAATTATAGGCTGTGTGGACTGGAGAAATCCTTGTTGTGCCCCTGCACAGTTAATTCAGGTAGGAAGATTTTATAGGTAGGAAAATATTTCAGACCACCAGAAATGTTATTTTATTCAGGGGTATTTATCTGACACAACTTGATGGTCGGTCCGTGAAAATTGTACGGGACATTTAACTGGTCCATGGTTGAGGAACACTGCCTTAAGGAATCAAACCCAAGACTCTCTGCGCTCGCTGTTTTGGAGGCGGGCGTGCTAAAGGACACTAAGATACACAATGGAACCAATAAAAACATGGTTAATAATGTATTTCAGTATTGATCAGGGTCGTAATGGTAGCTAGGTAATGACTTATCATCATATTACTACAAAATAAAACATTGATTTAAGTGTTTTTTTAAACGCTAATTTAAGTTGCAAGATAGTTAAGAGATAAAAAGTGATTAACTGTATCAGTGAAGTTTACATTATGAATTATTACATCTTTATTTATATTTTCCACAGTGTGGCGCCGTTGTACCTTGACAGGATCGTAGCCCATTTCAACTGCTTTATTGATGCCTTCCATTACTTTATGGAAACCTGAGGAGAAGTGACCAAAAGAGCTGCATGGAGATTTGTTGATGATCTACTGTTCGTATCAAAAGGCCGATCTTTTTCTTCACCTTTTCTCCTGACGATGAACTCAAACTTGGCCTGGACCAGTGAATCCAGGCTGACGTTGATGCGGTCCAGACCGGCGGGCTTCAGCCTCGGCAGGAGTTTGGCCAAGTTCATGCCGTTGGTTGTTACTGCGATGGTCTTCAGGCCCTGTAACTTCTTCAGCTCAGCTGTGGAGATATGTAAGGTTTGAAAGAAGACAACGTGGAATGAAACGATCGAGAGATCAATGTTGAAAACAAGCAATTTAGCTTCGTCTCTATGAAAAAAAGAGCAAAAAAAACTAGGATTATTCGAAAAGGGGAAAATAAAATGTAAAAGTAAAATCTAAGATTTTGCATATTGCAATACTAATTATAATATGAGTAAATATATACTAAATATAAATCCATCTAAGTACCATCTTAGTTCCTAGTAAAAAGGAATAAGTTATGGCAGCAACGAGAGAACAGAAATGTAAGTGGTGCTTATACAGGATACAGGTACATTTCAGATTCTGCTCTTATAGCGCACCCTACAGTAGAACTTCCAACAAGTCAATAAGTTCAAAGAATATACATACAAACATATATACACACACATATATATATACATACATACATACACATGCCTACTGCCTTCTGTAAACTAACAGATCGTCAATTTAATTTACGGTTTCTGACTTAAAGTTATAATTCAGAGTAAAGTTACAATGGAAAAAAAAAAGAAGTTTAATTTTTAATCATTTTTTTAAGTGACTTAACCATCAACTTCAACTTTCTGACAGTTTTGCTTGGTGTCCTACCAATAATATCCACCACATCAGGTCTGATTAGAGGTTCTCCTCCGGTCAGACGGATCTTTGACACCCCCTCCTGGACAAAGAGACGCGCCAGCGTCAGTATCTCTGAAGTGGTCAACAGCTGACCTCGTGGTGTCAGCTTCACGCCCTCCTCTGGCATACAGTACTGACCTGAGGATGAGAGAACCAGGTGGGTGTTAACCATCTTAATGAACTATTAACAGAATGGGCTGCAGCCCCGGGCCTCGACACCAGGGGGAGCCCTCATGTTTATGATGCAGTGATAAAATGACTGGAAGTCTCCTTATACTACTTCAAGTAGAGTATAAAGCAGTAAAAATGACAGGTTAAAGGAAACACAATAGAAAAGTAGAAAAATTACAAGCCATAAAATTGATATAAAAAGATTGACAGAACTAACAACTGTGTGGACGTCTAGTCAACGTCCAGTGAAGAGACAACAACCAGGAATGTCTCTGCAACCAATGCAATCTCTTCTACAGAAACAGATGATGCAGAAGAAGGACTAGAGGCAGGTGATGCAATGTTACTTCTTTTTTGGTCCGTCCCTCGACTCCAACTACCTCCATGTCCTCCCTCACTTCATCTCCTCTTTGTCTTCTACCTGGTAGCTCCATCTCTAGGATCATTCCACTGTCCCTCCTCTGGACATGTCCAAACCATCTCAATCTGTCTTCTCCAGCTTTCTCTCCAAACCTTCCTGTCTGTGTTGTCCCTCTAATCACCTCATTCCTGACCCTGTCCATCCTTGTCCGTCCTAAAGAGAATCTCAGCAGTGGTGAAGACAGTGGTCCAGAGGAGTAGAACTACTAGAGTTCTATGAGCTCTATATTTAAGTTTAAGTTTCTTTAAACTTATTTTCTGGAATAAAATTAAAAACTATCTCAAAGGGAGAAGACTCACATCGCAGGTTGCATTTTTCCGTCAGGGAAATGCGTAAATAGTTGTGTCTCCGTCCAAAGCTGTCGGTTAAGAACGCTGAAAAAGGCAACAGTGTTTCGTGTCTCGGCCGTTCCTGAAAAACAAGGAAACCGTTCTGTCAAACAAGGTCCAATCGGGTCCTGTACACCAGTGTTTGACCAGTGGGTGGCGTGGTAGAGCCACATCATCACTGAAACAGGGTGCAGTACCGGGTTTGAACGCTTAGAACCTACGCGACATTTAGAGGGGCGCTGTTTCACACAATATCATAAACGCACGATTAACCGGCCACGGTGTTATGTATGAAATGACAGTTCATAATCTCTACTCTAGGGGGACCCCGAGTATCACAAGCTGCCAACTCTACAGGCAACAAGTCATGTTGTTTGAAGTTATGTTGGACACATGACGACAGGAAGTTAGTAATGTCCACCAGATGGTTGTTACAGTAAGAATTGGTCACTAGTTAAATACACTAGTAACTAGTGGGAATACTAACAGTTACCGTAGACTGTGGTGAATTAACCAAGAAACGCTGTTGATATGAGGTTCGATTCCCGCCCTTGTTAACGATCTAATCTACCAACAAAAACTCTTACTCAGTATTTTCACGACTTTCTTTAAATATTCTATAAATACGACGTTCGTTACTTGTTGACGTTTTTTCGCTACGTCCATTTCAACTCCGACAGTCAAGGAAACAGGGTGCAGTACCGTGTTTTGAACGCTGACTTTAGGGGGCGCTGTTTCCCGCATCATAAAAACCACTATTTACAGTGTGTTTTATTAAATGACATGATATGAAGTTCATGATCTCTTCCCTTGGTGTCCACTAGAGGGAGCCCTAACTTCGAAACCTGCCAAGTCTTTGGACAACAAGGTATAATCTTTACTCCATATTTTCGCGACTTTTCAGTCCTAAATATTGAAAGAAAACTTTATACGTTACTTTTTGACGTTTTTCCAACACCGAAATGAAAAAACCCAACATGTTAGGACATTTCATGACACATCTGTCTTGGTTTTGGTCCATAACTGTTCTGTGTTCTCAGATACTTAGCATGTAGCTGACACTCGGTTCCGACGCCGAGGCCAGAATCCGTTACGAACCGCTGAGAACTCCTCATACCTGGTTCGACTTGGCCTTAAGGGAAGCATCAAAGTTGGAGGCAGCGACTCCAAGTTGAGCCTCCACCTGATTGGCGCTGGAATACGGTCGTCGGGGCTCCGAGTTGACGCTACAGGCGGAGAGTCTCCTGGAAGTCCGTGTTAGATACGGGAGCCGTGGGTCCATCGAGCGGAACGGGACGCGGCCGAGCATGGTTCCGTTTGACAGCTCCGCTTCATCTGAGTTCTCTTCCCGTCCTGAAGGCAGAGTTTAAGGGTCGCTGCAATCGTGACGTAAGATCATGTTGTCAACGGACTCCGTGTTGGTGCATTCTGGGTAATGTGGTCCTAAGAGTGGTAGTAGGAGAGAAGCAAGATGATTCTCTTTAGGAGAGACAAGGATGGACAGGATCAGGAATGAGGTGATTAGAGGGACAACACAGACAGGAAAGTAGAAGACAGATTGAGATGGTTTGGACATGTTGGACAGAGGAGGGACAGTGGACACATTGGTAGAAGAATGATCCTAGAGATGGAGCAGTGGGCAGAGAGCAGAAAGGAGGGATGTTGTTGTGGATTCAAGCCCAGGACCCTCCAGACCCAAGTCAGGAGCCACCACTGCCCCCTATAGGACCAACTGTTCAGAGCAGTGGAGACTGTGGAAGAGAGAAGAATAGAAGATGGAACGTCTGGAGAAAAGAGTCAGGAGTGATCTGAGATAGAAGAGAGTCAGCTAAGGTGGAGGGACGGTGGAGAGACCAGCCATGAAGGATGGATTAGAGACAGGAGACAGGAGACAGAGCTGGAGGTGGAGGAGTTAAAGATGCTGCTGAGATTCTCTGTAGGAGAGACAAGGATGGACATGGAGATAGTTGGAGTCAGAGTAAGAAGTTGGAAAGTTCATTGTCTGTGGAAACCCCTGAAGGGACCAAAGACCAAAGTGGTCTTCAGTCGTCTTTGTAGTCATATTTGGCTTCATAGACAAAAACCAAAACATAGACGTTTGGGCGGTTGTTGAAAAGTGACAATTGATAATTTATCACTTCGATGAGTGATGGAAATGAGAAAAGTTCAGGAGAAATGTCCTTCTTCACGTCTCTATTCAACTGGAAAGGACAAAGAGACATTGTTTGGTTGTGAAAGGCTGTAACTAATGTCATTTGTAGACTGTTGGACATCTGACTGAGGACATGGGTTAGCTCTGCTGTTAAGGATGAAGTCACACATATAAACAACATTTCCTGCAATAAAACAGACTTGTATTAAATATATTGTATTTTCACAGTCTACTGGTCCTGGTTCTACATCTCAGACCTAGAACTAAAGTCTCTGAAGACTCATGTTGGGTGTGGTGTGATTTGGGTGCCAGTTGTGGAGACCAATAATCTGATAAAGATGAATGAATAAATATAGAACTCATTGTTTTGTCCAATCTTGACTATTCCCCAAAAATTCAAGACGGAGTATTCATCCAACCATTCTGTTCCCTGATCTCAGGGGCAGCAGTCTCCACCACTGCCACCCAAATCACACCACACCACACCACACCCAACCCAACCCTACTGGAACTTAATGGAACTGACACCTTCTGGTCTGTTTCCCTCTTTATCATTGATCTCATGCTCATTCCTCATTGGTTTTCCACATTAACTGTGTTATTATTATTATTATTATTATTATTATTATTATTATTATTATTACTATTATTATTATTCTGGAGTCAAGACATTTGAAGGACGGATGGTTGACTTTATTGAGAACTGAAAAGCGTCTCATTTTTTCCTTGGAGTCCTATATATTTGTAAAGTGCACAGTACTATAGCAGTGGTCCCCAACCACTGGGCTGGGGACCGGTACCAGTCCATGGGTGCATTGGTGTCGGGCCGCAGAGAAATAATGTCTCCTTTTGTCCCCATCTGTCTATTACTTCCACTTGATCCATACCCATATCAACAAAAGAACTGACCAATTTGATTAGGAAATATTTTCTCAGTGAAGACAACAACAATAAACTCAAAATGACACAGAGTCATTGATACAAGATTCTAACTTTTTATACCGATCTGGTAGGAGAAAATTATAGGCTGTGTTCACTTGAGAAATCCTTGTTGTGCCCATGAACAGTTAATTCAGGTAGGAAGATTTTATAGGTAGGAAAATATTTCAGTACACTGGAAATCTAATTTTATTAAGGGGTATTTATCAACTTAACGACCGGTCGGGCCGCACATTTAAGACAGTTAGGCTGCACAACTTTGTCTGGTAATTTAGCGTACAGATCACATGTTAACGTGCCATCAAGTAACAGTGATGTCACATGACTGATTTTTCATGCTAACATCACATGTCTTTGAAGAAACCTTGGCTTCGGTTGAGTTAGACCTGAACTGATGAGTCTACACTGGGCAGGATGTCCCAAAAATGACTGAAAAAAAATGATTTAAACCTAAGGCCTGTGGGCCAAATCTGGGACGTAAGTTCTAGTCCTGCACAATAATAATAATAATAATAATAATCAATTGAAGGAAAATTTGGCGACTTTATTTGTCACGTTTTTAGCCAGTGTCGACTAGTTTCTTCTGGATGCATTGGTCTGTCGTTCTTGACCATTAGTCCCACTTGTCCCCTGTCCTCCTCTTGTGACTTGTGGTCCTGGCATCGACATATATAGAAAAAAGGTCTGATTATTAATATTGCTCGCCTGCGCCCAGTGCAGCATCAGCCTCACTACCGTGAGTGACCGCTCACTACCGCCCTCCCTCTCAGACTAGATATTAATCATTAAATATTGTTAATGGTTAAAAATACATATATTCATATTATTATTTACTTCTTTTTAGTTTTAGCCGGCAACAAAGTCTATATACATATATGTATATATATGGATATATCTATAGCTGTATCTGTGTGCAAATTCATCGTTTTGTATCGGTTATCGTTCTGTGACCTACACGATCCAAGGGTACCTGTCCAGAAAGCCCTGATTGATCAAAAATGCAGTAAGACGATCCGATGTTTCGGATTTTTGTCCGCAGAAAAAAAATATCGTAATTGTGTAAAAGTGTTTGCATATGTGTTTTTTATTGTATATGTACATGTCCAGGGGACATCAGATGAAAACTAGCCTTTTTCTATCTCATTTTCTATCTCATTTCCCTAATTCTATCTCATTTAACCATCTGTAATATGTTTATGAAATTGCATTTTCTCCTTTTAAATAAACTAAACTAAAACTAAAAAGGACTGGTATAGAGTTGTTGAAAGCGCAGTTGCAAATTTTTTATTCAAGATATTAAAAAATGGATTGAATTGAACAGAATCGGATCGAACTGGATCAATCATTTAATATTGTTTTATGAATAGTTCTGAATCAGATTGTAGCCTGTGAATCGAGATATGAATCGGATTGTTATGTGAGTGAAGATTCACACCCCTAATATATATATATATATATTTGTATATATGAATATATTTATATATATATACATGATAGTAAATTTTAAACAAAATGGGTTAAATGTTGCCAATCAGATGTTGACTCAGCTATCATATATTTTCATATGGTAAAGTTCATATATTTATAAATTTTAGCATTGTAGCATTTAGCGTAACCTTGTTAAAATGTGTCCTCTAATGGAGAGGACGATGTTGACACTTTGTTGACACCAAGTTCAGGTAATTTAACTGTAGACTCATGCTTGACTAATGCATGACTTGTATTGACTTTTGAGGGTCACATGACCTCCTCTGTTGACATGTCTTCAGGAGGACATTTGCTTTGCCCTGAAGTTACGAGTAAATGATGACAGCGATGCTGCTCAGTCCAAGATCTCATCACAGGAGAACGGATCAGCTCAGCTTTTCTGGCTCAGTGGTTCCCGGTGTCTTCGTTCTTTTTCCTGTAGCCGTTGTATAAACATGTCCAACTGAGTCATAGTCAAACAACCAGATCACACAGACATGGACATCTGCACTTATTTATTAACTAAAACATCAGCTCTGGAGTTCACATTTTTACAAAGGAAAACTTTATTTACACGTCTTTACTGAGGAAAATACAGACAGGAAGGGTTAGGGTTAGAATCCAGGTCAGACTTATTCAATCTATTTGACACACTGGGCTACAACGGGTCCTAAACCCTGACCAGGGTCAGGGTCAGTAGAAGACCAATACTCTCTGCCTTTTCTATGCCATCTAGTGGAGAAATGCAGGTATTGAAAAGGCAGCAGGATAATGATAATAGGAATTAATGACATCATTTGGACAAAA
>JAFBJS010040035.1:106421-121308 GCA_016785265.1 Paraplagusia blochii | reverse complement strand
TGTATAAGAGACAGGTCTTCTGTCTCTGATCCATCCATCATGGCTGGTCTCTCCACCGTCCCTCCACCTTAGCTGACTCTCTTCTATCTCAGATCACACAGATCTCTTTTCTCCAGATGTTCCATCCTGACTCCACTCTGTTCTTCTCAGTCTCCTCTGCTTCAAATCAATGATCTACTGAAAACAAACTTCTTCTCAAGCTGCACCATGATGGAGAAACAACAAAACAAATACCCCTCACAGACTGCAGGTAGGCTTTCAGTGGAGACACCAGGACCTTCTTCTCAGTGTTGTGTTCTGATGAGAAACAAAGACATCATCAGGTTAGGGTTTTGTTGAGAAGGTAGGTAGGTAAGTAGGAAGGTAGGTAGATAGGTAGGTAGGTAGGTAGGTAGGTAAGTAGGAAGGTAGGTAGGTAAGTAGGAAGGTAGGTAGGTAAGTAGGAAGGTAGGTAGGTAGGTAGGTTCAAACCTAGATCCTTAGTGACCCAAGACCTCTTCCTTACCCGCTAACCCACCACTGCTACCCAACAAAAACCAATGTCCCTGACCATTCCTTCTTTATGTGATCAGACAGGGTAAAAAAGACGACGACGTCTTTGGACCAGGAAATGTCTTATCAGACCGAATTGTATCTGTCTGTCCGTCCGTCAGTCCGTCTATCCAACTATCTATCTCTCTGTCTATCTTTCTGTCCATCAATCTGTCTATCTATTCATCTGTCTGTCCGTCTGTCTTTCTATCTATTTCTCTGTCTATATTTGTCTGTCTGTCCATCTGTCCATCTGTCTTTCTGTCATCTCTCTGTCTGTCTGTTGGTCTCTCTGTCTGTCTAACCATCTGTCTGTCCGTCTGTCTTTCTGCCTATGTCTGTCCCTCTATCTGTCTATCTGCCAGTCTTTCTGTCTCTCATCCCTCTGTCTTCCAGAATCAGTCTTGATTGTCAGTTCTACCGTGCTGCCCCCTGTTGGTGACTGTGGGGGACCTTGGGTAAATTGGCAGGATTTGAAACACGTTTGATTTCTGAGTTGATAATCACCTGACGTAAAAAATAACGTGGCGACAAAAATATCAGTCCTCATCGTCCGTCGTCCCACGACTGAAAATATTGCCTCCGCTGGACCTGAGTGGGATTGCATCTAGTCCAGGATGTGAACCCTGGAGGTCCACACCAATGATAGAGACATTGACCCTGGGCCAAAGTCACCAAACATAATGCCTAAAGCATTTAGCCTTGTGTAGGCCATCTACAGGTGAAATGTGGACACTGCAGGGCTGACATAGCAGTGATATCATGATAATATAAATAATTAAGAGACTTTAAACAAGGTTGTCAGGCTGTTGGAACAAGCTAACCGGGCCACATCTAGACCCCGAGCCATAGTTTCTGTCACTGTATAGAGACCACCAGTGCATGTATGTGTGTGTGGAGGAGTAGACACTCACCTCCACTGTCCAAGGTCTTCTGGGTGGTGTTGTCTGAAGGTTGTTCCATCACATCTTTGAGGCTCTGACGGGTTCTTCTGATCAGACTGACCCAGGAACAAAGACATGACGTTTTATACTGCTGTAAAAACTGCAGTACTTTTTGACACCAAGAGTGTCCACAGTTGGAAGACAAATGACACTATATTTACGCCAATCAACTGGAAATACTTTATATAAATACCTGATATTTCAATTAAATGTATGTAGATGTATGATCCAAAAATCTCCTTCTTCTTCTTTCAACTTGTCCCTTCATTCAGGTGTTTCCACAGCAAGACTTCCATCTGTCCCCTGTCCTCTGTGTCTCCTACTCTGACTCCAACTACCTCCATCAATCTCCTCTTTATCTCCTAGCTGGTAGCTCCATCTCTAGGATCATTCCACTGTCCCTCCTCTGGACATGTCCAAACCATCTCAATCTGTCTTCTCCAGCTTTGTCTCCAAACCTTCCTGTCTGTGTTGTCCCTCTAATCACCTCATTCCTGATCCTGTCCGTCCTTGTCTCCCCTAAAGAGAATCTCAGCAGCATCTGTAATTGAGGACATGATGGAGGACATGGAGGTAGTTGGAGTCAGAGCAGAAGATGGAGGAGGACGGAGAGATGGAAAAGGATGATTCACTGTGGAAACCACTGAAAAAGTAACAAGACCAAAGAAGAACATATGTTCTGTATATGTATCTTTGGGTTCTACTGGTAGATCCTGATCTTCTGACTGGACACCTCTGATGAGGACCTTACAGAGTCAATATTTTATGACATTTATGGAGATCAGTCCTCGATATTTGTCTTTGCTTGTAAACAGACGATGTTAGATCAGGTGCCATCAGTGAATTTAACCTGAGAGAGAAACTAACCAACCGTCAGCTGATCTTGACTATCAATTAATCATGACTCCAACCTCACCTCATTCCTGATCCTGTCCATCCTTGTCTCCCCTAAAGAGAATCTCAGCAGCATCTGTAATTGAGGACATGATGGAGGACATGGAGGTAGTTGGAGTCAGAGCAGAAGATGGAGGTGGACGGGGACATGGAAAAGGATGATTCACTGTGGAAACCACTGAAAAAGTAACAAGACCAAAGAAGAACATATGTTCTGTATATGAGTTTTTGGGTTCTACTGGTAGATCCTGATCTTCTGACTGCACACCTCTGATGAGGACCTTACAGAGTCAATATTTTATGACATTTATGGAGATCAGTCCTCGATATTTGTCTTTGCTTGTAAACAGACGATGTTAGATCAGGTGCCATCAGTGAATTTAACCTGAGAGAGAAACTAACCAACCGTCAGCTGATCTTGACTATCAATTAATCATGACTCCAACCACACACACACACACACACACACGGTTGTTGTTACTGCTCTTAATTAATGACAAATCTCCTCGTTAAGGGACAAACGTGTAACGAGTGACCACAACACTGCATGTAGACCTCAGTCCACATGTTTGCTTTTACCTTTCAGTGAGTGTGTCCAGTCTGCTGAGGTCCTCTGATACACTGAGCAAACTGTCCAGGACGCCCACCTGTGGTCAGAGTTGGTACAACACCACCACGTCAAACTGGGACTGAGGGGACTTTGTCTTCACGACATTTCTCATTCATTACTCAGGGATAAATATCCTTTTGTATGAATACAGTTGGTGTCAGTGGTGGCCAAGTGGTTTAGGAAGCGGACCTGGGTCCTCAAGGTTTGAGGTTCGATTCCACTAGCTGCCAGGCACAGCATCGTACTGACCCACATAACTTCCTGTGGACTCACCACCCACAGGAAGGCTGACAGTATGGAGCAGTGTGATTTGGGTGTCAGTCATGGAGACTAGCGCCCCCTGAGACCAGACAACAGATAAGATCATGAAGATGAATCGAGAAATTCAAATTTTCTTGTCGTTGTTTTTTCTCTGGACAGAAAGACAAGATACGTGTAAAATTCTGAGACACGAGTTAGCCCTCAAGATACATTTGTTGTTGAGATACTAGTAAATATTTGTAAATAATTGAGCTTTTTATCCGTTACGAGTTCTCAGGGGCAGCAGTCTCCACGACTGCCACCCAAATCACACTACACCCTACTGTTAGCCTTCCTGTGGGTGGAGATTCCACTGGACGTTATGTGTTGGGACAACGCTATGACCAGAGCACCTCACTGTCAACCTGGCAGCTGGTGGATTCAAACCTGAAACCCTGAGGACCCAAGTCCTTCCTTAGCCATTAGTCTATTTTTACCATCGTAATAAAAACAACATTTATTCATCATTTCGTAACTAACGCTGTCACTGTATCAGCTCAAAGATGTCTGACTGACTGATAGATTCAGTGGGGACTTTCACAGCGTCATTCTTTGCAAACCACAAAGTCTGCCACAGGAGGCAGTGTGGAGTTTGCAATTTTCTGTGACCCAACCCAAGGACCTCCAGTGTGTAAGGCGGGCTTGACAACCGCTAGACAATGGAACCACAGTCGAAAACTTTAAAAAAGTGGATGCAACAGAGTGACCTCGTAAAACACAGAGGGAAAACTATGGTCTGGGGCCCGACTGCGGCCCATTTGGCTTTTTTCGTCAACCCAACCAAACACAAAAACTCAGATTATTTTAATAATTTCTATTTATTTGCAGTTTCAAATGCTCAGTTTGTAGAGCAGGGACTCTAAAGGTGTTGCTTAAGGATGTTGGTTCAAATCCACCTCAAAGCAGACAAACTTTTTCTGTGATTCCCTGAGGCATTGATGAACTTATATCTCTTACATTTCCTTTTCCTGCGTTGCTCAAATCAATAGTTGCTTTTTAGCCTTGTTTTCCAAGTAGGAAAAATGTACATTGGAGGACACTGACATTCCTGTCTTCACCTAGTACAATCCAAGGACAATCCAGCTTTTATTTTCTCATTTCTGGTCCTGACTGGTACAGATACACTCTCTCACAGTCCAGATGAACATTAGCCTGCGAAATGGGTCAGATGGAATTTTCGTCTCAAACGCTGGTGAGCAACTTGAGCTCCGATGCTCTAACCTGAGAAGGACACCAAACACCCTGATTCCGCTCAGACACACTCTACTGTACTTGAATTAGTGCGAAAGTCCATTCAAACTACAACTTTCCCCACTTTTAAGTTGTTTCTTTCCCCAAATCAGTAAATTTTGGTCCACGTGGTGGAAAATACCAGGTTGTCTCACCTTGAGGTCTGGGATGGAGAACTTACAGCAGGAGGCTCGGTTGGTTTTGGCGATGAAAAGCTTGAGCTGCTCCACACTGGCTGAACTGGTCTTGTCCAGAGGGACAGAAATCAACCATAGATCTGCCATGACAGCCAGCATCTGCACATTGGACATGCTGTCCATTAGAAATGGACATTAGTGCAGTGTCTTCAGAAGCAAACAAACAAACTGTATCACATTATTCTTTTTTCTTTTAAAATAAGAAGAATCTATAACATTTAACAATTTACAGTCATTTATAAGGTGTAAATTGTCCTTATAAATGAGGACGTCATGTGATGAGCTCCTACCGTCAAGTCATCCTTATGGCTGTGAGCAGCGGCTGAGACTGTGAGGACGACTGAGAGACACTCACTGCCTCAGGTTCCAGTATCACCACAGGTGAAATAACAGCACTGTACTCTGGCTCTTAAACATTTATAGCTTTCACTCTTGGTCATCAATGACCACAAACAAACAATGTTTCATCTGGAAAATAACTCCCATCACAACAATGTTCATGATCCAAGGTTTTTAATCCGGCCACAAAACTTTATTTTATATAAATAAAAACAACATTGTATATATATAAACCTATACTGTATATATATATATATACATATATATATAAAACTATATTTTACATATATATAGTCTATTACAAAGAAAACCACCAAAAAATTTCAATATACCATATATAAACAATCTATAAATGTAAAATACTACATAAATAGGGAGTGATAAAATAAAGTTAAATAACAAAATATTATAATTAATTATTATTTTGTATTTTTATTATTAATAATAATTTCAATAGAATAAAATATATTTGTTCTCATAAATTTGTAAATATGTAATATAAATGAAATAATAAAAGGTAATTATAATAATAATAATAAGCATATATAATCACGTATTATCTCTTATAACTTTACTTTAGTAGTTAGTATTAAAATTATTTTTTTTTAAAATAATTAAGAAATAATAAATAAAAATATTGATTATAATAAATAATAATTTTGTAAATAATGTAGTTTTAGTTAGTATTACATTTTTGTAAAAGGAATAAATATGAATAATAATTATAATAAATAAGAATTTGTAAATAATGTTTTATCTCCTTTATATATATACAGTATATATATATAAGAATATATACACAGTATATATATATATATATATATATATACATATATAGAGAGAGACGGGAACCTAAGCGGTAGCCGCAGTTTCTGCCCGGACGTCTATCGGCGAACCTCTACGTCACTTCCTGTTATTGCGCCGCTCGTACAACGTGTATGGAGCTCACTCGTGTGTAGTGATAGTGTTATGCGGAACAAGGATTTTCTGTCTAATTTACGATGCAGGTTTCCAGCGTGAACGAGGCGAAGATTTATAATCTGAGTCACGGAAAGTCTCTGCCTGAAGTAAGTGACCAGAGGACAGAGGTTGTTGACTGACACGGACTTAGTTTGGTGGTTTCACACATTGAGTCGTTGATAATAAAAAGAAACGGAAATGTTCAGGTGAACTATAGTAGAATGGAGCTCCACAAACAGACTAGATGTTTCAAGAGAAAAGTCCAGAAATGTTAGTTATATCGGTTCTTAACTCTATTTAACCACAATTTTGTTGAAACAGGCTCTTGTTCTTCTTCTCAGTTTGTACCTTCATCAGGTGTTTCCACAGCGAGTCATTCTTCTCCATCTCCCCCTGTCCTCTGTATCTTCTACTCTGATTCCAACCACCTCCATGTCCTCCCTCACTGCATCCATCAATCTCCTCTTTGTCTCCTACCTGGTAGTTCCATCTCTAGGATCATTCTTCTAACAATGTGTCCACTGTCCCTCCACCATCTCAATCTGTCTTCTCTAGCTTCTTCTTCTTCAAACCTTCCTGTCTGTGTTGTCCCTCTAACCACCTCATTCCTGATCCTGTCCATCCTTGTCCCTCCTAATAAGAATCTCGGCCCTCCACCTTAGCTGACTCTCTTCTATCTCAGATCACTCCTGACTCTCTTCTCCAGATGCTCCATCCTGACTCCACTCTATTCTTCTCCTCTCTTCCACAGTCTCCCAAGTACCTGGTCTCAGCAGCTAAATTCTTGTGGACATGTGAAAAAATACATTTTAATTTTGTCCTTCTTCTGTCTCTCTTCCATCCAGTGGCTCTCAGATCGAAAGAAACGACAGCTGCAAAAAAGCGATGTTGGTGAGTTTGGAATACTGAGTTCACTGTAAATATATATATATGTATATTTGTATATGTGTAGAATACATAAAAAAAATACCCCTGCAAAGAATATTTTCTTAAATTTTACATTGTTGTAATTCATTCAATTGTTGTTCACATATAACTGATGCACAAACTTGAAAAAACGTAATATTTTGTCACTGAATTAAAGAAATCACAAGAATTCTAAAGGGTATGAATAATTTTGAGGACGACTGTATGTATATGTGTATATATGTATATATATATGTGTATATATGTATGTATGTATGTATGTATGTATGTATATATATGTATATATATATGTATATATGTATGTATGTATGTATGTATGTGTATATATATCGACCGTTAAAAGGTTTTTATTCTCCACCATGAAAATGAATAGAAAAAATTTAGTCAAAATAATTGGTTTAGTCTTGGCCTAGTGGTTAAATAACCAGAACAAGGGTCTGGAGGGTTCCAGGGTCGATACCAAAAACTGTCAGGTGGTCACTGAGGTCCACTGAGCATGGCACCGTCCACACTCAGCACATTCATTGAAAAAAATGTGCTTTTTTTTCAAAATAAAGTGACCCGTGACTTCATTGTCATCATTGTTGTTTCTTCAGATATCCAGCGCAGGATTGAACTGATCCAAGACTTTGAGATGCCAACTGTCTGCACCTCCATCAAAGTGTCCAGAGATGGACACTTCATCCTGGCAGCAGGTGAGTTCATCTGGAGTTCTTCACTGACATTGTTGACTCTCTCTCTCTCTCTCTTAAACAAAGTCTAACGAGGTTTGTTTCCTATTTTTCTTGTTTCTGTCAATAATTTCAGGAACTTATAAACCCAGGGTCCGCTGCTACGACACGTACCAGCTGTCCTTAAAGTTCGAGCGCTGTCTGGATTCAGACGGTAAGTCCACAGACATCTACACTGGGCTACCAGGAGTCTGCAGGACGGACATTTGACCAGATTGTTCTCTGTTTCCCCTAAAGTTGTGGCCTTTGACATCCTGTCTGACGACTACTCCAAGGTACGTACACAGTGTAGGTGGAAGTTTCTTAGGCTCACGATTCCATAGAAAGTCATCATTGGTTCATAGTTGAATATTTGGTTTTAAAAATTCTGTCCAGTGCATGAATATAATATAAATATAAAATTGTTGGATGCATGTTTATATGTATATGAATATACATATATATGTATATTTAAATATATATATAAATATAAATATATATAGATACACACATATATACACAATGTATATGTATGTATATATGTGTGTATAAATATATATGTGCATATATATATACAGAATATATGTCTGTATAAACAGTATATGTGTATATATATATATGTCTGTATATATGTATGTAAAGCATATGTATGCATATTTGTATATGGATGTACATGTATGTGTACAGTACATGCACATATGTGTATATGTACGTATATGAATGTACATGTATGTACGGTTTATATGCATAAATGTATGTATTTATATGTACATATATGTTTATATGTACATATATGTACATATATGTTTGTGTATGTATATACATGTATGTATATGTAATATGCATATGCGTGTGCATATGCATGAATATACGTATGTGTATATACTGTATATGTCTATGTATGTACATAGACATATACTGTATATGTCTATGTATGTACATAGACATATACTGTATATGTCTATGTATGTGAATATATAACACTTGTGAATATATGTGAGGAACACACTGCACATGTGCACTACAACATGATGCGTTCACTTGCCTCAGACAAAGTCAGACATTGTCCCACAGTACGTTATGTCTCCCAACCATCACAATATGAATCATTTGTTTTGTCTTTTATGGCTCAGTTGTAATTCTTTGATCTGGATTGGGTTGAATCACAAATGAAGTCCTTGGACCAATGAGGACGGAGGACACTGACTTAACATCAAACCGTTTCTTTGTTGCTTCTCTCCAGTTGGTCTTCCTGCACAGTGACCGCTACGTAGAGTTTCACTCGCAACATGGCCACTACTACAAGACTCGTATTCCCACCTTTGGGAGAGCCTTCTCCTACCATTACCCCTCCTGTGATCTCTTCTTCGTTGGTACCAGGTAACCAGAACTCCAAGAATTCCAACATTTACCACATGCTGTTCCGTAAACATCTTTTATCTTCTCTCAGCTCCGAGGTTTTCCGTCTGAACCTGGAACAAGGACGTTTTCTGAACTCCCTACAGACGGACGCTGTGTAAGTTGGAACAGTCTGTTCTTGTTTTGACGAATGTTATTGCAGAATAGATGTGGTTGTGGCTAGCCTGGTTATCTGACCGGAGCTGATCCAGAAGATGATTTAGTTTGCCTCCTCATTCATTTTGTAGGAATGAATCATGTCTTAAGTTTACATCATATGAATCTGTAGTCCTCCAGTCACTAGGTGGCAGCATCTCATCCAACAGTTGTGTGTACAGATAAAAATATACAGGTTATCAAGTTCTCAGATGAGTGTAGGTGTTAGTCCAGGACACAGGGGTTAAAAAACTTTTCTGACCTCGAGGCAGAAAATGACGTAATAATAAAAAAACACAGGGCTAGCTTAACACGGTGGTAGAGTTACGCAGGCTGTTACAGTCAGAGTTGTCATGACGACTGATGTGAAATGAAGACTTGATTCTCAGCAGATTCGAGTGAATTTTTCTTTTCTTCTCCTTCAGGGAGAATAACGTGTGCGACATCAACCCGGTCCATCACCTGATCGCCACTGGTTCTTCTGAGGTAACTGATGGTGAAGACCATAGTTGACCGGGTGTTGACTCTGTGTCTTGTGGACGAGTCATTAGTCCATAGATCATTTATTATCTGATTTCTCTCACGTCTGATCTCTGTCTTTGTTAGTCTTCTTGGACATGTTGTTTCTTCTCATGTTTGTGAAGGTTCTCAATCATCCTGGTCGTTTCATCCAGAAATGGTCACTTCAAGAGCAATTGGACATATTAGGTTTCTTGATGGTGAAATGTCTTCAGGGACCTACTACATCCAGTCGCCCTCGAGGGAACCATTTTTGGACCGTTTCCACTCTGTCTCCTCTGTGTCTTCATGTTGTTTGACAAAACTTCCTGTTGATGACAGTCAACAAAAAAGGTTCTGACTCAAGTCTCTCTTTGGTTTCCAGGGAAGGATCGAATGCTGGGACCCTCGTGTCCGGAACAGGGTGGGGACACTGGACTGTGCCCTGAGCAGCGTCAGACAGGGAGCAGAGTAAGTACCCACCGGTCTCAACATTTAGGAACAATAATAAAATGTCCAAAATTTAATAAATTAACAAAAAGTTAAATAAATAATTTTCTGCACCCAAGCGGTGCTGCCACTAGGGGGTGCACTAGATGACCACACTTGTTTGTGACCATGATATTTGTAACCATTAATGGGAACTTTGATTTGTTTTCTCTTTTTTTGAGACATGACAGATGGGATGTATTTTTTTATATATTAATGAAAAATGTACAGTAAATATAAGTAATTTAGTCTTAAACAATTGCTTTTAATTATAAATAAAATGAAAATTATAAATAAAATAAATTATAAAGTCAACTCCATGTGCTGGTGGCAGTGGTGGAGACTGCTGTCCCTGAGACCTGGGGACAGAGAAGAGAATGTATTTTATGTGCTGTCTTTTTTAACGTGTCTTTTTGCATTTTTTTTCTGGTCAACAGAGTTGAAGCTCTACCTTCTGTCACTGCCCTGAAGTTCAATGGTTCCCTCTCAATGGCAGTTGGTACCGGTTCAGGACAGGTGAGCCAGGACTGAACCCCCGTCTGGTTGGTGCTGTTTTCACACCCGCTCATTGTACGATATTTACTGAGCAGTGGCACCAGTCTGGCTCTAGGGGCAGTGGTGGCCTAGTGGTTAAGTTTGCAGACTTACCGTCGTTTTTCATGATGAGGGTCAGTTTATGCTAATTTTATTCTCGCACAAAGCGCATTACTGTACGTTAAACTTCTTCTTCTTCTATTGGCGGTTGTGACTTGCGTCTTCCTCGACACCACCTGTCCCACTCTTACCTTTTCTGCTCGAGCGCCCCTAGTGGCCGTTAGAAAAAATGCATACAATAGCCGCATCTCTGCATAAGCCGCGGGGTTGAAATTGTGTGACAAAAGTTGTGGACTACAGTCCGGAAATTACGGTAGGTGCAGAGGGTTCCATAACACTGAGGTCCACTGAGCAAGGCACCAAGAATAAAATGTCCAAAATTTAATAAAATTAATAAAAAGTTAAATAATTTAATTTTTGTGCTGCATAAAAACTTCTGCACTCAAGCAGTGCTGCCACTAGGGGGTGACAGTCACTTCTCGGCGCTTAAAGCTGCCCACTGTCCACTATGGGGATGAGTTAAATACTAATATTAATGAATATAATTATATATTATGTAATTTATTTTATATAATATGAATGTAGTTGTGTGCAGTGGTTTGGATCCCAACGACAAGGACTTTTCTAGTTTGTGTTCACATTGAGCAACAGTTAAATTTCCAATATTTTTTTTTGCTGGTATGGAGCTAAATAAAATGATACCATCGTCATAAAACTGGTATTTACAAAATATTCGCAGCATCCTTGTAATACTGTAATACTTGTACCTGCTTACTGTGTATTTGCATCCTTCTAACTTGAGGGTTGACAAAGCAAACAGTACAAGTTTAAACTTATGGTTGGTAACAGGTAACGACTACCCACAGTTAATAACTTAATATATATTCTGGAATATAAGTCGCATTTTTTTCCCATCCTTTGTCTTGGTCTAACTTATAATCGGTGCAACTATATATATACTAAAATATATAATTTCACAAGTTTGTTATTTTCACTCTGACTGCCACAAGAGGGAGCTCTAGTTGGCTAGTCCAGAAAATATGGTACTTAATAAAGTTGTAGAATATTAGAGGAAAAAAAGCATCTTCATCATCATCAGTCCTGTTGATCTTCTTCTATAGGTTCTCCTTTATGACCTTCGCTCCAATCAGCCGCTGCTGATTAAAGACCATTTCTACAACCTGCCAATCAAATCCATCCATTTCCACGACCAGCTGGATCTGGTCATGTCTGCTGACTCCAAGATTATCAAGATGTGGAACAAAGACAGTGTAAGGACAAACCTCATACAGCATCATGTGACCTATTATTCATTGATCTTCATCCACTCATCCAGATCTCCACAGCTGCCACCCAAATCACATTGCACCATACTGTGGGTGGGGATGGTGCAATGATCGGTGGTTTCGAACCTGAAACCTTGAGGATCCAAGTCCACTTCCTTAACCACTAGGCCACCACACCTGCCCTGGTTGGCAGTGTTGGCTCAGTGGTTAAGGAAGTGGACTTGGGTCTGCAAGGGTTCAGGTTTGAATCCACCAGGGGGCAGGTGCTCTGGATATAGTGACCCGCGACAATATGGTGCAGTGTGATTTGGGTGCCAGTGATGAAGCTGTGTTCTCTACCATTGATGTTCTGTCTGTTCTTCACAGGGTAAAGTGTTCTCCTCCATAGAACCTCCGGCCAACATCAATGACGTGTGCGTCTACCCTCAGTCAGGTACAGTGCCCCTGCTGGTGGTTTGTTTGTTAAAATGGCAACATTTTTTATAAAATCTAACGTTGCGTGGTGTTAGTTCGGTAGATTTATTATTTGGTCAAGATTTTGACCACCAGGGGGCAGGCGATGTTTAAAATCCAATGGGGAAAGACCAAAAATGTTGAGCAAAATAAGGCCTGGGGGCTGATTGTGTAACGCTCAGCTGGGTAATCTGGTCCTCCAGATTTTTCCAAATTATTATTTTTTTTTTTGTTATATTTTTGCTTTTTCCCTGCAATACCTTCATTTCCCCTATAGATGGCATAAAGCCGTAATGCATGACTATTGCTTGTGGTTTATCAAATATTCCGTGTCCAATTTTACAACCAAATGTGTCTCGTGGGTCAAACGTTAGCCCGTGTTTGGACTAGACGAGACATGGACAAACTAAGGCCGGCCTCCTTGTACAGTAGAGCTGTGACATCATCATCTGTTTGTGGTCTGTATACTGACAGGTCTGCTCCTCACGGCCAATGAAGATCCCAAGATGAACATATTCTACATTCCGGTGAGTTAACGCTTTATCTGGAATTCTGATGTCAACTGATACTGATATTACGGGACAAACTGAAATACTATTAGTATTGGTTATTCATCACAAAAATATATTTATTTATCTGTACTAACCAGTATAAAAGTTGCTGCGCTAATATTTTCCAGACTTTTCCCTGATTATTAATAAAGATTAATACAATAAGATACAATGCTGCCATCTAGTGACTACTGTAGAGGCTGGTTTAGCATTTGTGTCCTGTGTTAAACTGAAGGTTTATTATACAGTATTTGCTGTCTTCCTGTCCATCCTTCCATCTATCTGTCTGTCTGTCCGTCCATCCATCTATATGTCTGTCTGTCTGTCCATCTGTCTATCTGCCAATTCTTCCATCTATCTGTCCATCCATCTATCTGTCTGTCTGTCCATCAATCCATCTATCTGTCATCCATCTTTCTGTCTGTCCATCCTTCCATCTATCTGTCCATCCGTCCATTCATCTATCTGTGCATCTGTCTGTCCATCAATCCATTAATCTATCTGTCTATCCATCTGTCCATCCATCTATATGTCTGTCCATCAATCATTCATCTATCTGTCCATCTGTCCATCTGTCTATCTGTCCGTCCATCCATCTATCTGTCTGTCCATCTGTCTATCTGTCTGACCACCAATCCATCTATATATCTATCTGTGTGTCCATCTGTCTATCCATCTTTCTGTCCATCTGTCTGTCTGTCTGTCTGTCTGTCCGTCCGTCCATTGACCCATCTATGTATTTATCTGTGTGTCCATCGGTCTATTTATCTATCCATCTATCTGTCTCTCCATCTGTCCATCTTTTGATTATTAGACATGTCCATGTGTGTAAAACTGTCCTGTCCTTGAGTTGGAGAGACAATGTCCCCTCCTTATATAATGCAGGTTTTCTGTAGATCATTGATGAACAGAAGAACAGTAGAAGTTCATGAACTTTGGGCCCAAGTTATGGATCAAACACATTAACATTGTTGACTGTTTGACAGATGACTTTGCACCCTGACCCCCCGTCCCTCCACCCACATACACCCAAACACTGAGATAAGACACTCAGTGTTGGGGTGAGTTGCACCATATTTCACAATAAAACACTCACCACCTAGTGGTAGAGCAGATATACAGCAGGTTAGGTAGATAAAGCCAAAACGCTACTGAGGAACAATCCTGTCAGAGCAGCAGGCATTGAACCCTGAACCCTATGTGACTGTATGTGTTTGCTCAGGCCTTGGGCCCAGCACCGCGCTGGTGCTCCTTCCTGGACAACCTGACGGAGGAGTTGGAGGAGAGTCCAGAGAGCACCGTCTATGATGACTACAAGTTTGTCACCCGGAAGGACCTGGAGAATCTTGGTAAACCTCTCTCCTTGGTACAGAGCATTGAGCAGATGCTGTTGTTCAGGGTAGGATTAACCTTATCAAGCATGTGGTTCCTCTGGAAATTCATCCCAAGACCAGTGGTGCCCAAGCCCTGGGCCGGGGGCCGGTACCGGTCCGTGGGTGAATTGGTGCCAGGCCGCAAAGAAATAATATTTCCTTTTGTCCCCATCTGTCTATTCCTTCCACTTGATCCATACCCATATCAACAAAAGAACTGACCAATAGAATGGCTAGGATTCCATCATCAATAATGCAACTATATTTGATTAGGAAATATTTTCTCAGTGAAGACAACAACAATAAACTCTAAATGACGCAGAGACATTGATACAAGATTCTAACTTTTTATACTGGTCTGGTAGGAGAAAATTATAGGCTAGGTCCACTAGAGAAACCCTTGTTGTGCCCATGCACAGTTAATTCGGGTAGGAAGATTTTATAGGT
>JAFBJS010040035.1:66978-106219 GCA_016785265.1 Paraplagusia blochii | reverse complement strand
TACAAGATTCTAACTTTTTATACTGGTCTGGTAGCAGAAAATTATAGGCTAGGTCCACTAGAGAAACCCTTGTTGTGCCCATGCACAGTTAATTCAGGTAGGAAGATTTTATAGGTAGGAAAATATTTCAGAACACTGGGAATTTGCCTTTATTAAGGGGTATTTACAGCCAAAACTTATCGACTGGTCCGTAATTGTGCGAGACATTCAAATGGTCTGTGGTGCAAAAAAGAACACAGTTGCCAAACTCAGGCCCGCGGGCCAAATCTGGCCCCAGTGTAATTAGTTTTGGCCCGCATGATCATATCAAATATGTACTAGAGTATAAGCTGCAGGTAAAGGCAAATACCAGTGATGTGGGTTTTATTCCAGATTTATTTTTTCCAGATCTGTTGGTAATATTACGCAGTTGCTCCAAATTCAATGTTCCCAAAAATTAACATTTAATCAGGGGCAACACTTCAAGACCGCAACGCCAGGCAGTTGCTTTGGGCTCAGGCCACTAGGGGGCCTGGTCAAAAAACTTTTTTTTTTTCTTTTTTGCTCCGGGCACTGATAGCTTGGGGGCCCCAGTCATATCTTGCTAGGAGCCCCAAGAGACCCTAGCACCGGTTAGTCCACCGGCAGGGGTGGCCTAGAGTTTAAGGAAGCAGACTTGGGTCTGCAAGCCCTGAAGTTTGACTCCAGCAGTTGCCAGGTTGCCACTGAGTTGCTCTGAGCAAAGCACCGTTGTGATTTGGGTGGTGCCTGCTGCCCCCGCCATGATGACAAGGATTTTCTTTATTGTCTCCCTCTACAACTCAAGTTACAGCGGGAATCGTTGTAGCCTGTAAATGAAGATCACGTTGGTTCTGGTGTCGTTTTAAGGAATTACATAATGACTGACTGACAAAACCGTAGATAAAGGAGAGTGAAGGCTGTGGGGGATGATGGTCACACCACATGTGGTGGGAGTGGAGAGTTGAACGGCTTGAATGAACGTTGGAATGCTGCCTCAGCTGGGAACGGATCAAATGTCAAGAAGTGGAGGGAGGTCGGTTCAGGCCATTTTAAAAGCGGAGGAGGGGCGGAGGAGGGGCGGAGGCACCGGGCAGGGGTGGGCGGGTCTCACACTGTTATGTAACCAGCAGTTAGTGGAAGGCACATTGGTGAAGGTTCCTAGAAATTTTGTGGCCACGCGTCTGTTAGTGGAACAGCGTGTTGGCAGAGCTGAGACACCGTGAACTGTCTTCCTGTCCCTCTGTTAAACATTGGTCCATGACTCATCTTGAGGACTTTTGGATCATATCGGGCGGGTGGGGGGGGGTTAGCAAATACTGACATAACTTTGAAAGTTGACGTCTCCTAAATAAAAAGGCAGTATTAAAAACGCACTTTTTGTTCATTTGTGAAGGAACCTCGGTTCAACCAATGAGTTTTGAGAGAATTCCCTAAAAAAATGTTTCCAAGTGGTTGATTTAAAGGCTAGTTTTTCCGCTAAATCCTGATTGCATCACAGTGTGACTTTACAGCAGGCATGGTCAAACTTTTGACTCACAATTGGTCCTAAAATTGGACGTGAAATCCTACATTTCTATTGCCCTTTATGTCAGAAAAGACATTAATGTAGGGAAAAGGCAGAAGTATAATTATAATTGAAATAAATAATTTCATTTGGACAAGGTTGATGGGCCGCATGAAAAAGCTCAACGGGCCGTATCTGGCCCCCGGGCCTTAGTTTGCTCATGCCTGCTTTAGAGTGAATGCCAATATTTGTCGAAATGACAAATAGTGACTCCTGGAGGTGTAAGAGAGTGAACAAAAGTGACTATTTGAGGTAAAACTTTGAATTCAGATCTAAAAAAGTGGATCTTTCAGCCTGTGTGTTCTGATAACTTTGGTTTTGTCCAAGGGTTGCCATAAATATAAAGGTTTTTCAAGCTTTTAGAATCTGTTTGTTGGACTGAAACTGGAATAAATCTGAAATACTTCTACAGTACTTTTGAACTACTTTTCTTCTCCATTTTGTGACAGGTTTATCTCACCTGATTGGATCGTCTCTTCTAAGAGCGTACATGCACGGTTTCTTCATGGACATACGTCTTTATCACAAGGTTCGTGATGAAAACTGTTGTTTTTTCACAATTAGGTTTGGACTGAGACGGGATTAGGTTAGTGGGTTGATTTTATACGAGTGTTGACGCGTCTGGTTTCCCTTGTGTAGGTGAAAACCATGGTCAACCCTTTTGCGTATGAGGAGTATCGCAAGGATAAGATTCGACAGAAGATCGAAGAGACCAGAACCTGTCTCTTATACACATCTGAGCTTTTGTACGGCTTGATTATACATAGGCACGCTGCGATAAGGCTTCATTGAAATTTACAACAAGCAATCTCAACCATATGGACTCACCAAATGGAGATCACAGACTAGCAAAAGCAATCAGCTTTTTAATTAACAGAATTAACAGTGCGATGTTAAACCATAATAGTGTCCAAACGCCCACCTGCATTAACACACAGTAGTAGTTCTCCATCACACACTGTGCCACCGTACGCCCTGCTGTCAATCATAACTACCTCCCTTTAACTTCAATCACTCACGCTCATAACCTACTCTAATTTAAAAACAACAATGCACTTCTGAATGTCATCACAACTTTAATGCTGCCTTCACTCAAGGTCTGTGCAGGTGGCTTTTTAATAGAAACATTTTGACAACAATAGAAAGGGAAAGGGCAACAGTTAAAATGAAAACTGAAAAAAAAATTGTATATATACATATATATATATATATATATATATATATATATATATATATGTATTTAATCCACTTCTCCTGCTCAAGTTAGAACCGGATCTATATAGTGTCTCTAATCCTGAGGGATTCATTAAATTGTACCTGTCTGTCTGTCTATTTATCTACAGTATCTGTCTCTCTGTCGGTCAGTCAATCTGTCTTTCTGTTGATCTTTCTGTCTGTCTATCTGTATATCTACTAGGGGTCTGACAATTCACTCAAATAACGATTCCGATTCATATCTCGATTCTCAGGCTGCGATCCGATTCAGGAACGATTCATGAAAAAATATTAAACGATCGATCCAGTTCGATCCAAAACGATTAATTTGCAGTATCTGTCTGTCTGTCGATCTGTTTATCTATATACCTGTCTTTGTACCTGTCTCTCTGTTTATGAAGTTGTCTATCAAACAGATCAACAGACAGATACTGTAGAAAGATAGACAGGTAGATGGATACTGTAGATCTATCTGTCCGCCTGTCGGTCCGTCTGTCTGTCTATATGCCTGTCTCTCTGTTTATCTACAGTAGCTGTCCATCTACATTATCCATCTACCTGTCTATCTTTTTACAGTATCTGTCTGTCTGTCTATATACCTGTCTGTGTACCTGTCTCCCTGTTTATCTTGCTGTCTATATACAGTACCCATCTACCTGTCTGTCTGTCAATCTACATTGTCTATCTGTCTGTGTGTCTGATCAATCCTGTCTCCAAACATCTTGTCTTGTGGACAGCACCACTGTCTTCAACCCATCCATTAGAGCAGGTGGAAACATCTGACCATAGTTTGTGTCTGTCTGGACCTCAGTGTTGGAGATGAGATGAACTCTTCAGGAAACTGTGTGTAAAGTCTTCCTTGTTCTCCTGAAATAGAAACTTCCCAAAGTCAACAAGGAGTTGGCGCTGAAGCTGATGGAGGAGGGTGAAGATGAAGCTCTGCTGGCCAGGAAAGCTAAGAAGGGCAAGGTAGGAAACCAGCTGTAGGAAACCAGGTGTAGAAAACCAGCTGTAGGAAACCAGCTGTAGGAAACCAGGTGTAGGAAACCAGCTGTAGGTCTCATATGTATTTATTAAAGGGGAGCATTTGATTTAACATCAATTCATAAATGACAGAAAATCATTCAAATTCATGTTGTGATTTTTAGGAGATTTATTGAGACATATTTGTACATATATATGAATATATATGTACATATATCATTTATACAGTACATACTCTGGACGATTTTAATTGCAGCCCAAAAAAAATCGACATTGAATGGATCTGTGGATTTTTCAGAATCGTGCTCCGCTAACATTTATATATGATGACACTTTTATATATATATTTCTAAACTTTTACATATATATTTCTATAAACAATGTTATTAACTGTCTGTATACAGCATGTGAACAGTGTTCTCATTTATTTGTCTCTCTCGTCAAACCACAGGCCGTCCCCAACGTCCTGAGCGATGACCGGTTCAAGGTGATGTTTGAGAACCCCGACTACCAGGTGGATGAACAGAGTGAGGAGTTCCGTCTTCTCAACCCTATTGTCTCCAAAGTGGGACAGAAGAATAAGAAAAAGCTGCGTCTGCTGGCTCAGCAAGCTGCTGCACTGCAGCGGGTGAGGATGATGATGTCCCTCTGCTCTCAACGTCTTCTTCTCACTGGCTTGTCACATTCTCCATCTCCCCCTGTCCTCTGTCCTTGTCCTCCCTCACTGCATCCATCAATCTCCTCTTTGTCTCCTACCTGGTAGCTCCATCTCTAGGATCATTCTTCTACCATTGTATCCACTGTCCCTCCTCTGAACATGTCCAAACCATCTCAACCTGTCTTCTCTAAATGAAGTGTCCAAAGGATTATTCACATACTTCTACGTGTTATTGTCTATTCCAGGCGAATGAAGACGAGGATGAGCCTGAGGGACAGGCCAGCTCCGAGGAGGAGAGCTCAGATGACGACAAGAGCTGGGTGGAGGAGGTGAGGGAGCAGCGGAGGCTGTTGCGCCAGGAAGACCGGGACCGAAGGAGACAGGAGAGGAAAGACGGGGACCGTAACACGGTCCTGTTGGAGAATGGAAGAGAGAAAAGTTTGTCCAAGACTGAGACCAAGGAAAGATCTCAACCTCAGTTCTATCAACTCAAGGCTGGGGAGGAGTTCAGGAGTTTCAAGGACATGGCTCACAAGCAGAAGCTGCAGAAGTAAGTCCTCAAAAACATTTGATTGACTTCACAATTGTACGTAACGTACTGTATAAAAGACCAGATGTCCACTGAGTCAGAGAATCATCTGAAGACGTGTCTGATCTTCTAGGGCATCTCTTGAGGACCGACTGAAGTTGGAGGAAAACTCAGAAACCACTACCATGGCCAACACTGCAGTGGGCAGCAAACAGCTGACCTTTACTCTCCAAAAGGTAACCTGTCCATGTCCTTACTGTGGTGATGGTTAACCACCGTAACTATACTAATAGAGTCTCATTCCTGCAGTCGGAGCAGCAGAGGAAACAGCAACAGGCGGAGCGTGAGCACCACGAGGAGAGGAAGAAGCTGCGGCGCTCGGCTGGACATCTGAGCAGCAGCCGTGGGAGAGGGAGAGGCTGGGGCGGCAGGAGAGGAGGAGGACGAGGACGACATTGACCTGAGCCACTAGTTTAGTTAGCAATTAGTTAAGAAAAGACAAAAAAATGGACATGAATCAAAGTTTAACTGAAGATGTCATACAGTTGACTGGACTGATGTCCTGAAGTCTTGGACACCAGACTCTCAGGACAGTGGCAGTTTCAGATGGACTGGAGTGTCCTCCTCCTGAATGAGCGCCACCTTGTGTTTGCCTCTCCATACTGAGCTCAGAGGAGTCCAAACAGAGGCTGTTTGGATCTTCATCTACAGTGTGTGTGTGTGAGTGTGTGTGTGTGTTTTTTAAAACGACCGTCTTCTTATTGTATGATTGAAATCAATAGTAAATTGATTAAAACAACACTGGTTCAGTCTGTGTTAATGAGATCAACACTTAAACAAACTCACAGCAAAGGACAACCTCCAATATTTGGAGCAACCTGGGAACCTGAAGTTGTAAACAGTGGAGCTTTGTCCCACAAGAAAAGAAAGGTTGGAGAAAAAGCTAGAGAAGACAGATTGAGATGGTTTGGACATGTGGTTGGAGTAGAGTAGAAACCTCTACTCTAACTCCAACTACCTCCATGTCCTCCTTCACTGCATCCATCAATCTCCTCTTTGTCTCCTACCTGGTAGCTCCATCTCTAGGATCATTCTTCTACCAANTCCCTCCTCTGAACATGTCCAAACCATCTCAATCTGTCTTCTCTAGCTTCTTTTTTCTCCAAACCTTCCTGTCTGTGTTGTCCCACTTCATCTCGTCCCTGATCCTGTCCATCCTTGTCTCTCCTGAAGAGAAGTACCTGTAGAAATAGATATTAGATCAGATTAAATGTGAATTATCTCAACTTAAACTAATCACAATAGTAATTATAATAATAATTCACAGCTCTTTAAGCCTCAGTGCAGATGCTATGATCACAGACAGGACTGACAATGTCGGTGATTATATTCATCGACCAATATCAAACTAAACACACGTTCTGTCTCATATTATCTCTTAAGAGTGTTTTTTAGTTGATAATGTTTTTTCCCACCTCTTAAAACGTGTTTTATAGGTTGTAATTCGATCAATAAAACCTGGAATTATCCGACAGTAAACTCAGCCACGAACTTAAGATTTATAGGAGTTAGCTACTACTTGGTTGAAGCGTCACTTCCGCTCATACCGCCCCGCCCATCTCCCAGCGCCCCGCCCCTCCCCTCTCTGTCATTCGCCGCGCGGTACGGACGTCCCAACAAGACCAAACTGGTTCTTACGTGGGTGAGAGGCCGGTTTGAGCTGGATGTGTCGCCGCGGTATAAATAGTGACGCGGCACAGCCTTAACGTCTGTTGCAGTGTTTCAGTGGCAGCTACGTGGTCGGTGTTGAAATTTCTCTCTTCTTCTAAGACTTTGTGTCTCATGGACAAACACTTCGTAAATGCTCTGTCCGGTAAGTTTGACTTTTTATTTTAATCTTCCATCGTCTACAATAATTAAGACATTTTCTTTCATTTCACGGTGTGAACCAAAGTAGCTTTGTTTTCTTTTATTTAAAAAAAAGCTGAAAATATGAAAATAAATGTTTTACTCTGAACACCACATCCTGTAACTTTATAGATTATTATGGAATAAATGGACTTTTCAAAGACTTGGCTAGTAGCCTAGCGATACAACGTGGCCTCTGTGGTGGGTGAACGAGACATGTCTTTAACGTGAAGATTAAAAAGTACATTTTATTTAGCCAATAAAATATTTTTTACATAATTTTATTTTGTGAATACTATTGTATTAATGGTTTACTTCGGTCGTTTTGAGAAATTCCATAGATCGATTGTCGATGCTAAGTGAGTAGCTTGAATCATGAGGGCTGTAGAAGGAACCGGCATAGTGACGTCGTCGGCTTTTGTCGCTCACTGATTGGTCCATGGGCGCCACGGTCTTTTACGGAATGCGTCATTGAGCTGCAATGAAATGCCTCGTTTCATCACCGGGGGCGCATTCCTCGTTGTGATTGGTTGACAGCATAACCGGGCGGGTCTCAGCTTCTCTCTGGTCCAGGTGGTGTCGGACGTAGATAACGGTAAGACGGGGCGTCAGAAGTGACCTGGGATCAGCTGCTAATCACTGTAGACTGTTCCAGTTAAAGATAAGACCACGTTAGAACTGACGTAGTTGCCAAGTCGGACAAATCCAGAAGGCGGTAAAATGTTGAATACGGTTTTAATAACGCGTTTAACTTTAGTGTGTTGTGTCTTTTCAGAATCATAAATCTAGGAAGGTACACGTTGGCTGCTCTGCAGGCCCTGGCCTAGAGTCATATCTGAAGGGGTTTAACTTCACGGGTGAACCACCTTGGCTTCTCTGCACCTGAACCAGCAGAACAGACAAGTTTCTTCTGTTATAGTCGTGTGAGTATTCATGTATTTTATCATATTTAGTATAAAATATTTGAATCTGAATTGAATCTAATCTTGGTGTCTTTCTGTCTTCCAGGTTGTTTCTGTCTTATTTAAAGGACTCATTCTAACCATGGCTGCTGCATCGTCTCCCACTGAATTTGAATTCTTGGAGGAAGGTTTCACTGCTCGGGACATCGTGGAGCAGAAGATTAATGAGTCATCCATGACGGTAGGAGTCTTTTGTTTAAAAACGCAGGTGCGCCCTGTAATGTGATGACTGTCCACATAAGCAGATGGTCAGGTTCCTGGTATTCAGAGACAATTGTCTCCCATTCAAAGAAGAGTGACGCAGTCAATAAGAAGACATATGTCCAGTTGCCCTCAGTAACGTTTTGTCCATGAAGTTGACACAAGTATTTCCTTTATTATAATTACATTCCACTTTTTTTTTTTATCTGTCTCAGGATGATAGAGACGCCTTCTATGTCTGTGACTTGGGGGATGTCCTCAAGAAACACCTGCGTTGGGTGAGAGCCCTTCCTCGTGTCACTCCCTTCTACGCTGTGAAGTGCAACGACAGCCGTATGGTGGTCTCCACACTGGCCTCCCTGGGAACTGGATTTGACTGTGCCAGCAAGGTATTCAGATGTTGTCCATGTCCTCTGGTTGAAGACTGAAGACTCGCTTGATGATGACGATTGTTTTTTTTATCTTTACTGACTGTTTTGTCCCCTGTCCCTTCCTACTTTAGACGGAAATTCAACTGATTCAGTCTCTAAACGTGGATCCAAGCAGAATAATCTACGCCAATCCTTGCAAACAAGTTTCTCAGATCAAGTACGCTTCTGCTCATGGTGTCCAGATGATGACTTTTGACAGTGAGGTGGAGCTGATGAAGGTGGCCAGATGTCACGATAACGCAAAGTAAAGACCTGACAAATATATATATATATTTTATTCCCCTTTTTGTTTCCCTTTCAGTTGATAAATCTGTCTTTTATTTGCAGACTGGTTTTGAGGATCGCTACAGACGACTCCAAGTCAGTGTGTCGACTGAGTATAAAGTTCGGGGCCCAACTCAAGGCGTGCCGCGGTCTTCTGGAGCGAGCCAAAGAACTGGACTTGGACGTGATCGGCGTCAGCTTCCATGTTGGCAGTGGGTGCACTGACCCGCAGACATACATGCAGGCCATCGCTGACGCACGCTGCGTCTTTCACATGGGTGTAAGTTTATATTTGGAATTAACCTGATTTAACGTGTCTTTTAACCAAGAAAAATAAATAAAACTGTTCAAATCTTTTGTCCAATAGGATGAACTTGGCTTCAAAATGGATCTTCTGGACATTGGTGGAGGTTTTCCTGGTTCTGATGACGCTGCTCTGAAGTTTGAAGAGGTGAGGGGAAGATCACTGATTACGTGAGAAGAGAACACATTTCATACTTTATTTTGAAAATTTCCTGACTTTTCTTCCTTTTTCTAGATCACTGCCGTCATCAACACGGCCCTGGACAAGTATTTTCCCGTCGACGCTGGTGTAAAAATCATCGCCGAGCCTGGACGTTTTTATGTTGCGTCTGCTTACACGCTGGTCGTCAACATTATTGCTAAGAAAGTCCTCATGAACACGGAGTCATCTTCTGATGGTGAGAGAACCTCCCGCCAAAATAAAAGCACCTTAACTGTTTTTTTTACTCCCGTCCTCACGTTTGTCTTTACGTCTTTAGATGAAGACGACGAGACCAATGACAAGTCTCTGATGTACTATGTCAACGATGGAGTGTACGGGTCCTTCAACTGTATTCTCTACGACCACGCTCACTGTTTCCCAACGCTGCATAAGGTCAATATAGTCGCTGTTCGATTCCTTCATTTAATTTTGATGAAATTGACGTGAATTCCCTTGACAAACGTTCCGTACTCTGTGTCCACTCAGAAACCAAAGCCAGACGAGGCCATGTACCCTTGCAGCATCTGGGGACCAACATGTGACGGACTTGACCGCATCGTTGAGCAGTGTTACCTTCCAGACATGCAAGTTGGTGATTGGATGGTCTTTGAAAACATGGGCGCCTACACGGTGGCGGCGTCTTCCACTTTCAACGGGTTCCAAAGACCTGAAATCTCTTACGTCATGTCCAGAAATGCTTGGTGAGTGATTTTTGTCCCCGGCGGACATTCATGAAGTGTTGGTTGGTATCAACACGTTGAAACAAACTCTTTTGTCTCGGTCTCTTCTAGGCAACACGTGCAACAAATCTGTCTCCAGGGAATTCCGGCTCCACTGGACGATTTGCGTTTCGCAGATGTTTCGTCCTGGTGCGGACAAGAGAGGGGGATCGAACTGCCGACCAAGACCTGCCAGGCTCATGTGGCTTAGATCAGTCAGCTGACCTCCGGGGTCGTTCTTCCTCCCAAATATATGCAACAGAGAAAGGCCAGTTCTAGGAGGAGGAGGAAGGGGATTTTCCAAGTGGACCCTTGATGAAATGTAGCTGAAGCTAATTTTTTTTTTTTTTTTTGTAATGTCTTTTGTTTCAAAGTCTGCCAGTTTTGTTTGTGTGACAAAATTTCAAGAAGTTTTTTTTTTTGTTTGTTTGTTAAATATGCAGGAAGTAAAGAATCACCGAGGCCAGGGAGTGATTGATGGACTTGGCTTTAGTTAGTCTAATATCAGGCTAGTGCGAATACTATTCAAACACCACCACCAGGCGTAGGGAGTTAGTTGCTTTCCACAGTGCTGCCCCTAGTGGTGTAATCCAGTACCCGGTCTTCGATTAACAACAAAATCTAGTCAACGTCATCTAACGTCTGTTGTGCGTCTTTATCCGTGGCTTCAGTCCCACTCTTCATTTGACACATCGCAATGTCACAATGGATTGATAGAAGGGTAATAATCAAGAAGTTTTTTTTTTATAAACTTTTCAAAAATAAGTCTGAAAACCACAGTTGAACTTGCAGTATAAGGGATCAATTCCCAGAGGTTCCACGATTGGCGCCCTGACAGGGGCGTGGCCTGTTAACACAGTCAAGTTGGGATCATTGAAGTGTAACTTTTTCTTTCGTATAATGGTGCTAATGTATTGAGTCGGCAAACCTTAACAATGGACGTCTCCGACTTGCAACCAGCAATGACAGAATTAAAAACCCAAACGGCTGCTATTCAATGTAGTAATTTCCACAATATTTGCTCGGTAACGTGTGTTAATCCTTGATCTTGATCTTGATCTTTCTGTTTGTGGTACCTGGTATACAATAATACTTGAGTATTTTACAAATCACCAAAAATTTCCTTTGGATTTTTGGACGGTTTGACAGATGTGTGTTTAGGGGAAATACCGTGTGTTAGGACACTAACTTGTAATATTTATTTTTCTCTTTCTTTGTCCGATGGCCCTTAAAGTGCCACGAACAACAACATATATTTAAGAGTAACATTTTTATGGCAGAAACTTGAGACTTAACTCTTTGTTCTTTCTTATCAAATGATCATTCTCTTTGTTATTGTACCTTCCAGAATACAAGAGGTGTAACAACTTGTGTTTGTCAAACTTTACAAATAGATAGATGGGGTTGCATTAACTTTTCCTGTGGAAACCTACATGTTTTGTATTTTTTTAATAAATAAAATATAGGAAAAGAACGTATGGTGTCTGTGAAATGTTCTGTACTGAGCTGCCTCATTATTTAGAATTTATCTGTCTCTCAAAATAGGAATCATAAGAAACAAATGAGAAAAAAATGTCTTTATTATAAATGTCATCATTACAAAATAATTTGTCAAATAAGAATACATGAAATTTCATATATTCATGTTTATATGTGACAATTCACTCGCATAACAATTCGATTCATAAGTCAATTCACAGGCTACGATTCGATTCAGTTATGATTCATAAAAAATAATGATCGATCCAGTTTTATCTGATTTGGTTCAGTTAGATTCCAAACCGATCCAAAATGTATGTATATATAAATATATATGTATGAAATTCCATGTATTCTTATTTATGATAAATTATTTTGTAATGATTACTTTTATAATAAAGAATTGATTTTTTCGTTTCTTACAATTTCTCTATAAATAAATACATACACATATATATGTTTATATATATATACATATATATTATGGAATTTTTATACTTGGATTTTTACTTGTCAATCATTTAGAAAAAAATACTTTTTGGATTCTTTTTTTAAAATGTTTTTCCTAATACAATTCCATAATATATCTCAAATATATGTTATAATATCACTTTTTACGATTAAAATTCAGAAAATAACTTTTTTTACCACCAGTAGCGTGCACAGATACACACTTAAATGGCGCAGTAGCCCCTCCCCCTTTCTCTCGGGCTCGACGTCAGTGACGTCAGACGCCGAGTTAGTTAACCGCGCTGATTGGCTTTAAAACGCCGCAGGTGGATTGGATTATTCGGTAATGGCGGCTCGACCTGGTCCAGTTGAACAACTGCGGTGTAATGGTAGGAGAATTTTAAGTTTTTAGTCCCTAACGTTGATGTTTGGTCGTAACTTATTGAGCTATTTAGCTTAGCATTGACCTCTGAAGTAGACGAGGAAGGGTTTTTCTTTTCTTTTTTAAGGAAGCTAATTTAAACGGCTAACGACGTCTTTACTTTTTTTAGTTTAACGTTTTATTGTTGAATACAACGATTGTGTGTTTTTAAAAACAACGTTTTGTGTTAATAATAAAATATATATTCGTTTACAATCCTGTCGAAATCAACAGAAACGGCGGGATTTCTGCGCTTCGAGACCGGGTCGAGGTCGTCGAGTGTGAGTCCGTGAACGCATCACAATGAAAGACAAGGTGAGACAACTTTGGAGTCAAACCGCGGGGTTCTGTTGATTTAATAAAGTAATTATTTGACACATTATTGGTTTAATTCCAGGTCGATCCTCCTGAAGATCTTCAACACAGTAAGGAACGTCGTTTCTCTTGGTTCTGTGGGACATCTGTGTCCTTGCAGTGTCTCAGCTCAGCTTTACGGCCGCCGTGCCGGGACGGATGTGTGTGTTTGAGTGTGTGGGACATCTCAGTATCGACTAACAAACGGAGAGTAAATGGCCACAACCTCTCTTGTCTTTGTTTCTTCTCTCTGGAGTTTATAAGCTGTGGAGCGGTGTTAGCCAATCAGGAAAGTCCACTAGGTGGCGCGCTCTGTGCTCATAGTTGTTGTGACTCTGGTCCCTGGATGTGGAACAGCTGAGCCTGTAGGTGAGCCTTGGTTCAGTGGTTGGAGTTAGTGGAGGGTCTTCAGACTGGAGTGGGTTTTGATGCTCAGCTGTTCGTATTCATGGAGCGAATGAACTGTTCAATAACACAAGTTACTTTTTAGGTGGTGACGACAAAGGGTGAGTCCAGACTTTATTTACTTCCCCTCCGTCTGTCCCTGTCCTTAGACTGAGAAATAAGGGTGAAATGAATAACTGTTAGCAGTGCTAATCCATATTTTAATGAACAATATGTTAATAGTTAAGAGGCTGAACAAACTAGTATGATATTAATGCATGTGTAAGAAAATATTCTCATTTATGTGGATGAAAATAATACAATTGTAGATTAATATTTAAAACTATGTCAAACATAAGCATTTTCTCTTCAGTTTTTTTTTTTTTTTCTTGGATGATCAGTGTGTGAGATGTTGACTCGACGACAACGCCGACACGTTGGAAGAAGAAACGTTAAATTGCGAATAGTTGCGTGGTTAAAAAGCGAGACAAGGTAAGTGGCTCTGAGTTTGTCCTTTCTCAGCCGCCGTGCTGATCCTACGCACTAACATGGCTTCCTGCCGTGACCTGTTTTTCCAGCCGCCGCGCTGATCTTTATTTCTATGTCCGTTTGCGTAAAATGTTGCGTCTCCAATGGCTAGTTGTCGGTACGTGATAAGTAGCCATACAGTGCTGTTCAGCCTAAAATACAGAAAACTAGACTAATATGTTATGTATTTTACCAGGACTAGGATTTCTCCGGTGTCTTCTTTCAAATCTGTGTGTTTGTGTGTGGGACCAGATGTTGGACCAGGGCTGTTTCTCACCTTCTGAAAATTAAGCTAGCTTAGTCTAGAGCTGCGACGATGCTATTTTTGGCTTCTGTGTCAATAGGCTGTTGTCCAGTGGTAGGTTAAGTATCATTGTGGCGCCTCCTCTTGGCTGTCCTGCTGTCTTTTCTATTCCTTTTATTTCCTAGAGTGGCCTAATCTGAGCGACATTTGTATCTTTAGACTTCAAGGGCAGTTTATGTAACTGACAACATACAATTTTGACGCAATTGCGATCCATCTACAATTTTTGGACGTTGCGCCTGCCGTCCCGCCTTCCATTTTGGACGTTGCGCCGCCCCCTTCTGCCTACAAATTTGGACGTTGCGCCGCTCTCTCGCCTGCCTTTTTGGACGTTGCGCCGCCTTCCCGCCTGCAAATTTGGACATCCTGATCCAGTTCCACAATTTTCGATGGTTTGGCTGTTGTCCTTCTGCTGTCCAGACTGACATGTCTTCCAGCTCCATCAGTCAACATGGATTTCAAGGACTTGTCAACTGCTGTAATTTTACTGTTGTGCATATGTACTCTCCTGTACCTCATGTCAGTGGACTGTATCTGTAACTTGTCCCTGTACTGTACTCCATGTTGGACCACTGTATCTGTAACTTGTCCCTGTACTGTACTCCATGTTGGACCACTGTATCTGTAACTTGTCCCTGTACTGTACTCCATGTTGGACCACTGTATCTGTTACTTGTCCCTGTACCTGTTGTCAAAATACTGTATCTGAGTTGCCCTTGTACCTCATGTCAGTGTGTACTGGAGATGCAGTGTCTACAGGCTCTGACCAGTGTCCAGGATTCTATGGACCAGAGAACAAGAATGGACAAGTTGGATCCTGGTCTGATGGTCCTCAAAGATTTGATCCGTAGGTTTTCATGTGACCAACTCTTGAAGAACATGGGCAGAAACCCAGGAGATCTAACTTCTCCCTTTGCTCCTTGTCAAGTGTTGATCATGGATGTTCTCAAGCAGGACATAATGTCCACGACGACAACTACTGTGAAAACCAGGAGAAACCTCCATGAAGACCAACACTACAAGACAGGTTTGTTCTCATCTGGTTCATGTTTGGTATCTTCTCACTCATCCTGGACCTGATTGACCTTCACAGGCTTTGGAGAAGCTCCGTCGTGGTCCACACCTGCCTCCTTGGACATTTAAGGTTGGTACGAATCTATAATCCCTGTTGTGGTTTGAACTTGCTTAACTCTCATCCATAAGGTTCTCGTCCTGTGTCCCCAAGTTCAGGTTGTTAAATTTTTTTTGTCTTTTTGTCCTTCTGCGATCATCGTCTCTATCTGGGTGTTTCACTGGTGATGGTCACTGAAGGTCAAGTTATTGTAGGTGTCGCTCTACTACAGTAATGTTGACCAGAGTGTAGAGGTTCCAGGGTCAATTCAACGATGTCTGCGTCCTTTTTTTTTTTTTTGTATTTGTCTTTGTTTCAGGTCTTGTTCATTTTGCCGTCAGTTGTTGGAATTAAACGTCTTTTCAGCTCATTCTCAAACTTTTTTTCAGTGTCGATCTGAAACTCTACGATCAGTTTTGTCCTCCAAGGCCAGTTTGTCTCCCTCTGCCAAGTCCATTTCCTACTAAAGACGTCCTTAAACCCTTCCGTCGTATGTAGAGGACATGTTGGGAGGCCTCCCAGTAGAGAATTATTTTTTGCGCGTTTTACTAAACATGTTCAGGCTGAAAGGTGGAAATTTATGGGGGGGATCTGGTGGACATACAGGTTAGGTTGCGCGTTTCTTTAGTAGAAAATGTACTTGGCAAAGAGACAACTGATCAGGTTAGTATGTCTTCAATGACTCTAAACACTTGTTAACTATTTTTTAGGGGTGAATTTTAGACTTGAAAGAAGTTAAATGTGAATTTGCTGAAGTATAGGGTTGGTAGAACATGGTAGGACTTTAAACCAGCCACTAGGGGGCACAAGCAGATTTTTTTTATTTTATTTACTTTTTTAAATTACCAGCCAGTCCCAAGCCCGGATAAATAGTGAGGGTTGCGTAGGAAGGACATCCAGTGTAAAACTTTCGTCAAATCAAAGATGCGAGACAAAGATTTCCATACTGGATCGGTCGGGGTCTGGGAGGTGGTTGGAGTTGAGGACACAGGACAGGGTGAGATGGAAATTGACTCACTGAGGCAACCCCTGAGAAAAGGGACAAACCAAAAGGAGAAGATTGTGGTAGAACTGTGAAGTAACCTAGACTTGGTAGAACTTTCACAGTTGGTCAAGTTCAGTTGAGGAGCAGATCCATTGAGAAACTGGAAGACGAGTCTTTCTGACGCGGTTGTCCTGTTCTAGTCTTCCAGGTCACTCTTGGTTAATCATAGTGAGGATGACACGGTGGTTCAGTGGTGTAGATCCCTGTCTCTGCTTCAGGTCTGTTGACCATTGGTCCCAGAGACAGTTGTTGGTAACAGGTCATTAGGTATTGATGAAGATCTTCTGTGATGGTTGGTTCAACCAATTCAATCCAAGTCCTTGATTCCTCATTGGCCAGACCGTGGACATGGTTTCCAAAACCAGACATGGATCCCTCTGGTTTTGGAACGCTGTGTCCTAACGATGTGGCCGGTGATTTTGGAAGTTTGTGGAATGAAGTGAGTCTTTAGAGGAAACGTGTCGGTGTTTGTCTGAGATCTTGGCTGCTGCTCCTACAGGATTCATCTGAAATGAGAAGAGGCTGAAGGTCAGGAGTTCAGTTCAGGAGCGAGATGATTAGAGGGACAACACAGACAGGAAGGGTTGGAGACAAAGCTAGAGAAGACAGAGATGGTTTGGACATGTTCAGAGGAGGGACAGTGGATACATTGGTAGAAGAATGATCCTAGAGATGGAGCTACCAGGTAGGAGACAAAGAGGAGATTGATGGATGCAGTGAGGGAGGACATGGAGGTAGTTGGAGTCAGAGTAGAAGATGGAGAGGACAGGGGAGGTGGACATTGACTTGCTGTGGAAACACCTGAAAAAGGTAGATGCTGAAAGGAGAAGAAGGCTGATGTTCTCCTAGAGTAGTAGAGGTTCAGGGCTGAGTGATGGACAGGTCACCTGGAGAAGACATTCACTGGGGTTTAATCAGGGTCACTGATCTTCTGACCACTGGTGGTGTTGGTCTGTAGACTTCACCCATGTTGTCCTGATTGACTGGACGTTTAAGATCTCAGTTCAACAGTTTCCTTCTCAATCTCTGGACTGGAGAAGAAGGTGGACCAGGTGGACAAGTCCTTAGACGTTGGATTCTTCACATCCTTCTTCTACAGAACGTTTTCAGGTTTGTTCTCCACTTTGACCTTTGCTGTTCACCTTGGTCTGTGCACTGACTGATCTGGTCTGTTCTGATAGGCTGCTGTGGACCAGAGGTTACCTCGCATGGACGAGTTGGATCCTGGTGAAATGGACCTTCAGGTGAGAAGGAAGTTAAGTCTTTTTTTTTTTTTTTTTTTTTGTTTTTTTCTCTCCTTGACTTCTAAGTTCCATTTGGTGTTGAAGGATGTGGACAGTCAGAGTAGAAGATGGAGAGGACAGGGGAGGTGGACATTGACTCACTGTGGAAACACCTGAAAAAGGTAGATGCTGAAAGGAGAAGAAGGCTGATGTTCTCCTAGAGTAGTAGAGGTTCAGGGCTGAGTGATGGACAGGTCACCTGGAGAAGACATTCACTGGGGTTTATTCAGGGTCACTGATCTTCTGACCACTGGTGGTGTTGGTCTGTAGACTTCACCCATGTTGTCCTGATTGACTGGACGTTTAAGATCTCAGTTCAACAGTTTCCTTCTCAATCTCTGGAGATCTGGACTGGAGAAGAAGGTGGACCAGGTGGACAAGTCCTTAGACGTTGGATTCTTCACATCCTTCTTCTACAGAACGTTTTCAGGTTTGTTCTCCACTTTGACCTTTGCTGTTCACCTTGGTCTGTGCACTGACTGATCTGGTCTGTTCTGATAGGCTGCTGTGGACCAGAGGTTACCTCGCATGGACGAGTTGGATCCTGGTGAAATGGACCTTCAGGTGAGAAGTCTCTCCTTGACTTCTAAGTTCCATTTGGTGTTGAAGGATGTGGACAGAACTTGAGGAAACTTTTGGAAAGGTTTGTTGTTGCATCAGTAACTGACTGGACTCCTTCATTTTTAGGTCCTGGTCCCTGAGGACACAAGGTCATCACAGCTGACACACTTGGCTGGATTTTTTTTTTTTTGTATCCAAAGGTCAACCAGCTGTAAATCACTGACATTTCATGGGTTTGTCTTAGTTTCCCTTTTTGTCATCTAGTTTAAATTACGGACTCATCACGTGGACAGGTCTTTGTCCTTCCTTTGTCCCCTTCTTCTCAGAGCTGAAAGAAATCCAGACATTTATTTTAACTGGGTGTTGTACCATGGAGGCTGTTTCCAAAATCAGACCTGGATCCATCTGCTTTTGTGACCTGGCTCATCCATGGGACAACATCCTGAAGAAAATGTCCCCAATGTTGGGTTTGTTAACAGGAAAAATGATTAGTTTGACAGCTTGTCTTTTCAGTTTGTCCCATTTCAGGGGTTTTTCCACAGTGAATCCTCCCCCTCCATCTCACCCTGTTCTGTGTCCTCAACTCTGACTCCAACTACCTCCATGTCCTCCCTCACTGCATCCATCAATCTCCTCTTTGTCTCCTACCTGGTAGCTCCATCTCTAGGATCATTCTAACAATGTCTCCTCTGTCCCTCCTCTGAACATGTCCAAACCATCTCAATCTGTCTTCTCTAGCTTTGTCTCCAAACCTTCCTGTCTGTGTTGTCCCTCTAATCACCTCATTCCTGATCCTGTCCATCCTTGTCTCTCCTAAAGACAATCTCAGCAGCATCTTTAGACAGAGCTGGAGGGGGAGGAGTTTGTGTTTAGTTTTGTAGTGTTTGTATTTTTCTATGGCCTTTTATAATTGTTTAAGCAGTGACTTTTTTTTTTTTTTTTTTTTTTTGCCCCTTCAAAGACCCATGAGAAGTCATGATATCAGTTTGTCCTCCCTCACTGCATCCATTAATCTCCTCTTGGTCTCCTACCTGGTAGCTCCATCTCTAGGATCATTCTTCTAACCATGTATCCACTGTCCCTCCTCTGAACATGTCCAAACCATCTCAATCTGTCTTCTCTAGCTTTGTCTCCAAACCTTCCTGTCTGTGTTGTCCCTCTAATCATCTCGCTCCTGAACTGAACTCCTTAGCCCCTTCAAAGACCCATGAGAAGTCATGATATCAGTTTGTTCCTTGTTTTGTCTTCGGGGACATGGTTTGTCAAAATGTTGTCAGTCTTATAATTATCACCTTTTTTCTGCTGTACAGTTATTGGAACATTTTAGTTTTTGGGACTTGTTATTGTGATGTCATTTGTTAAATTAAAATGTCTTCAGCTCAGATTTGAACTAAATATTCTCTAATCCCAAAAAACCATTTAGAATTGTCTCGTCTCCCTCTGCCAAGTCCCTTTCCTACTAAAGAAGACTTAGTGTATGTTGGGAGGCCTCCCAGTAGACTCTTTCCCTCGGCTGAAAACTTGCGCGTTTTACTGGACTTACATTGGGTCAATATGGGGAATGAATGAATAAGGTGGTTATTATGATGGACATTGATGGACATATAGGTTAGATGGCGCGTTTAGGTTCTTTAGTAGGAAATGTACTTGGCAAAGAGACAACCATGATTAACGGTCAAGTTGACGTTCAGAAATGACATCAAACATGACAAGTTCTCTGTGCTGAATGGAAGTTAAAGGACATTGATGTTGTGTTTTGGGTCCAGGTCCACAACAGTGCTTTTTGTTTTGCTGTCGTTCTTTGTTTTGGTTCTGGGTCATTAATGTGTAATTGTTCATCTGACCAACATAACATGAGTCCTGGCAAAAATTAAGTTTTTTTTTTTTTTGAAAATTGACGGAAATTCCAACATGCTGTATTTTGATGGATAATATGTAAATAAAAACAATTAAAACTTTTTCGACTGTCTGTTTTCTAGTATGTACTATGTATCTTATTCTGATAAAAACATTTGTAAGTATCTCTAGTATACTCCAAATTATTCATAAATGTGAACTTTAAATTGTCAAAATTCTAATATTTATGACTATTCTGATATTTGCAAAAAACTCACTGACTTTTTCCTTTTTTGACCTAAAGACATTTGGTAAGGGCAATTTTTCTTTTTCAAAAAATTCCCTTAAACATCTACCAGCATCTTAAAATGCTCTTTGATGGGTAAAATAGTGAGAAGCCTTTTCAGAAAAAATTTATTCAGCAAAAATGTAATTGCATTTGTTTCTTTCGAAGTTTTTGATTATGACATTCCACCCCAAAAATCAAAATCATATTGAAACAGTGTTAAAGCTTTCAAAAATATTTTTTTGAATTTTTAGTACATTTCTGAAAAGACATTTTTGTTGTAACATTTTATTCAAGACGTGAAACAAGGATTTCTCAAAACATTCCTAAAAAAAATAAGATTAAAATTTCTTCTAAAAAAATTTCTTAGATGAAAATAAATGCTCTTTTTTTCTAAAATATGAATAATATTTTAATCAACACCTGGAAAAAAAAAAAATTTTTTCCCAGAATGTCTTCAAACATCTGTCAAAAAAAATCTTAATGATGAATTTGATGGGGAAACACAAACTTTCCAGTAATTTCCTAAAAAAATATAATCTGGAAGGTTTTTTTGGGCAAACCATGCAAGAAAAGATAAAAATTACATGTATTTTCCCCCAAAATGTAATTACATTTTTTTTTCAACTGACTTGACATGTTTTTGGGAAGCTTTTAAATATGAAACAAATTTCTTTAAAAAGCTTTCCAAAATAATTTTGTTAATTTCTTTTTTGTAACAAAACATCTGGACATTTGATTTTTCATGTTTTTAATTAACATGACAGGAAAAAAATCCCCCAAAATGCTCTTTTTTTGATGGGAAATGTGGAGAAACTTTAAAAAAAAAAAAAAAGAAAATCGAGTAATTTCCAAAAAAAAATTGAAAAAAGAAATCTGAATTTTTTTTTTTTTTTCAAAAACTTCAAGAAATTATTTTGTAAAAGAATCCTAATCAAGTGTTCTTTAAGCTTTTTTATGAGAAACATGCAACAAAAAGGAAAATGTTGCATTTCTAATGACATTTTTTGTATATCTTCGAAAACATTGTTATTAATCAACATGACATGATTATAGGATTTTCCCAAAAATTACTTCAAAAACATTTTCCCCAAATATTTTTAATTGTTGTGGAAAAGATTTATTTATTTTTTCAAAACTCACCAAATATAACTAAAAAATTTGTAAAGATTTCATAAATATTTTTTATGTTAAGTTTATGTTAACCAACATAACATTAAATAAGGATTTTCTGTTATCACGTTTTTATTAAGTTTGTTTCAAGAAATGTAAGATAGGAATGTATTTCACATTTTTGTCATCTGTGGAACCTCTTTGTTTTTATTATGAGAAACATATGGAAACAAATCTTATTTTTTAAACTTTCAAAAATATTTTGAGGAATGTTTTAATAAAAAAAAATCCAAGGTTTTCTTACAAGAAACAAAAAATAAAAATTTGCATTTTAATTTTAAAGATTAATCCTATTTCATCAACATCTTGAAAGACTTAACCTTTTTTTTTTTAACATTACGTGAACTTTGGATTTATTTTTTTCAACATGATATATTTGATGAGAAACGTACTGAAATTATTTTTTTTTCAAACTTTCCAAATATTTTTCTTAAATCTCTCAAACAAATTGTTGAAATTTTCTATCAAACAACAAAAAAGTTATTTTTCTCCAAAACTTGGAAATCTTTTTTAAATAACTAAAAATTTTACATTTTTCTTTACAAGAAACATGGAACAAAAGGTAAAAAAATTGCATTTTTAATAGAAAATAAGGCTTGATTTAGTTTTCAAGTTTTTAATTAACGCATCATGAAATTCAGATTTTCCTAATATTTCCTTTAAAAAGAAAAAATAGCGTTTTCTATTTTTTTCTTCAAAAACATTTGCCAAAAATCTCTAAATGATTTTTTTAACTTAAAATGTTTCCCAAAAATTCCCTCAAAAACATTTGTCTAAAGAAATCCTCGCAATGCTTTTTTTAATATCTGAAAAGTTTCAAAAATTGTTTTTAATGAACATGACATGTGATAGGAAAAAATAATCTAATAGGATAGGAAAAAATATTCCTGAATTGCACTATTTTGATGCAAAACTTTCCAAAAATAAATTTCTAAATCTATTTTTCCCAAAGAACTTAAGCACATTTTAATAACATATTTTATAATTATATAATTTTATATTGTATTTATTAACATTGATGTCTGTTTAAGTAACAAATGGCTATTTGGTAAATAAAAAATAACGCATAAGTTCTGGTATCAGATTTTTTATCACCAACTGCATTTTTAAACCAATAAAATAATTAAAAAAAGACAAATTATCATGAGATCAGCAGCAACTGCAATGCCTCAGATATTTAATGAATTCTTCTACAATATACAAATATTCACAAACAAAATGTTTTCAGAAGAAAAAAAAAAACCCCTACGTGAGTCGTAAACATTCGATTCCATCAACTTCCAGGTCTGTCCTTTTTTTTTCCTTCATGGTGTGCTGTTTGTTTCCTCAGGAATCTTCCCAGTATTCCCTACTATACACCTACAATATAGATGAATATATATATATATATATATATATATTCAATTTCTTAGTTAAAAACAGAGGTCCCTGGTTCTCCTGGTCACGCCACATGCACATCGTCCAGACCCAGTGTGGGATGAAGGACGGGGTGAAAAGGCAGAAATCACAGTGTGAAGCAGAAACTCTTGACATCAGAACTCGGCGCAGACCCAGAGGTGACGGACACCACTGTATTGCATGGGTCAGCTAACGAGTGTAGTACTTGGGAGGACAGAGGGGAGGCGACAAAAACGTTTCCTTGGATTAAAAAAAAAACAAAACAATAAAATCAATGTTGATCTGAAGACAGAGGACACGTCAACAGTACGTTGGAGAAGGAAGAAGGGAAAGTGACACCACTGCTACAGTCTCAGCTCCTTGGCTCACGCCACCTACTGGTAGTTTCAGGTAAAACCATAGAAACGTTTGGAGAATGGACACCAACATGGCTACAGGAAGCAGTTTATCAGGTAACGATTAAGATTTGGCTGAAAGAATAAAAATGGCCGCGGGAATTCAGAATGGATTTTATAAAAACATAGTGTGTTCAAAGAGCGGCTCAGGGGCCAATCATGGCCTACAGGTGTGTTTTTTCAGCTTCAAAAAAATATTTAAAATTATTTTGAAGGTATTCAAACTGCAATATTTGGAAATCCATGTTGTGGTTCTGGAAATATTTAATGATTTATCGAGACCTAAAATGCAAGAATAAACATTTGTAAACGAGCAAAGAAAAACCACATCAAGGCCAGAATTAGTGAAATTGTTAAAAAAAAAAAAAAAACTGTCCAAAAAAAAAAGTTATTCTTGATATTTCTGTTAAAACGATCATTTCTACACAGGCCAGAAGAATGTACAGTGGCGCCCCCTAGATAGAAGTTAGAACCGTTCCACAGCAGCACATCCAATAAGATTCACTCTTAACCAAATTATTTGTTGCACCCACAGAAACATGTTTACTATAGAATAATCAGATTTAAATTCCCCGTCCAAACATCAAAAAAACAAATATATTCATGATATAAAATAATAATTAAGAAAACATCGTATTATAGTTATAAAAATGGTTAAAATGACCATGAGAGAGTGAGACCGAAAGACTATGAGCGTATCTAGGGGACCCACTGTAATAAGACAATAGAGTTCCTGTCCTGGCCTGATGAGGGCAGCACTGAGAAGAGATTGTTGAAAAATGGCTGAGACGAAAAAACCTGGGAAGAAGCTTGGTGAGATGATGACGTGAAGTCGTACAAACTTCTACACTTGGTACGTTAGATGATGAAGAACCTCCACAGACGGACGTTTGTCTTTCGTCGTCTCTTTCCTAAAAACACCAGGAAAAAGCATTAGTGCAAAAAACCTTTGATTTTCTCCTCCACCGTCGCCCAAAGACATGAACCAAACACACAAGTTAAGGAGTTACAGGTTTGAAGATTCACTGATTGAAAGAAACACTTTGAGCTCAGACCTTTTACTTCAGGACACAGTGGCGCCCTCTACTGGACGGACATCTGAAATGCCTTCAGTAGGCGCAGCAACAGTTAAAGCTGGGGATGTCTGATACGATCGCTGGGCTGCGGTTATTGACCCAAAACGTAATGATATCGTGAAGATCGTGAGCATTTTCCCACGATAATGAAAATCTGAGTTTTGCCAAATTTTCTGCGATCGTTCGCCTCAGTTTTGGGGACAAACGGCTGCACTTATTGGAACCAATTGACATCGGAACTGGAAATGAGGGGTTTGGACAATTTCCGCAAGTTGCTAACAGACATCCCCAGAAAGAACATTTTCTAATCTGTGACTTTTTGGTTCAAATGCAAAGAAACGACATGGAAGAACAGATGTCAGACCCCAACACTGGGAGCTGTGGGTGTAGGTCAACAGTTGGTGGAGGAAGAAGAAATAAAAACTGATCCAACATCGTCCTCGTCCTAGAAACCAGTCGCATATCTAACACCGAGGACACTCGTCTACGATGGACCGAAAGTTTCAATCTTCTTCTCCTGTCCACGCTCCGCATGTTGAGAACATCCCCAACAGTTCTGACTAGAACCCTCTGTGATCTTTGCAGCCATTGGCTGTGAGTGAACTAAAAAAGGCATTATTGGAAAATAAGGCTCGCAGTCTGGCGTGTGGGACGGCATCCAGCCTGAGCTCCGTTCCATCTCTGAAGACCACGCAGCCCTGTCCCTTGTTAGAACCGACACCACCCTGACATCCTTCCAACTCTTCCATTATTTTTTCTTCTTAAATAAACTTTTAATCTTTGAGCGCTTCTTCTCCCCGTTCTCGCTGGAGTCTTGCGGGGAGGAGCTCTGGAACTTGTACTCCCTTCCCATGCTCCGACCCTCTGAGTCCAGGGAGGTTATAGACGGGTTGCGGCCCACGTTGGGGAGCATGCTGGCGGGCAGCTGGCCGAAGCTGTAGGACTTCTCCAGGACGCCGTTGTACATGCCCTTCCCCGCCGGAGCCATGACGGGCCCCTGGGAGAAGGTGGTGCTCTTAGTAATGATGCTGGTGAGGTCGGGGGAGCCTCTGTGGGGAGCAAAGGGGTGGTGTTCCAGGGCAGGGGAGGGGGACGTGGAGGGCGGGCCTGAGGGAGTGGTGACTGGAGTGGGAGGAAGAGGAGGTGGGGTGGAGTCCCTGAGACTACTGCTGCTGCTGCTGCTACTGGTACTGATGGTACTGGTACTGACGGTGTTGTTGTAGAGGGAGGTGGGACGATCCGGACTCTGACCCAGCAGCAGCAGCTCCTCTCTGGAGATCTTGCGGTAAGGAAGCTCCGATCCTGGAGTGGCAGCGTTGTGAAGCTGCTTGTTCAGAGCCAAGGAGGTGTCAGAGCAGACTTCCTGAGGAGGTTCCCTGGTGGGAGAGCAGAGGAGACGAGGAGGTGAGAGGAGGAAGGAGGTCGGAGGGAAGAAAAGGAGAGAAAGGTCTCAGTCAATAGATTCAGGAAACCAAGGCCAGAAATGGGGAAAAAATAAAATTTGTTAACGTATATTTCTATCCATCTGCTGTTCTGTTACTGGGCTACGGGGGCAGTAGTCGCAACAACTGACATTGACGATGATTTGCACATCTATATTTATAAATATATTTTTGATAAACCAATCACCTCAGTCCTACCATTTACAGAGAAATGCAAACATTTTTGCTTTTGCTCGAACAGGTTGAAATAAAATGTTCCTAATTTCCTGGAATCCAATTGAAACGTTCAGATTCATCCGCCTCCTAATAAACATGCTATCGTAGTACAGAGGGACACCAACGAAGAAGAAGAGACCGTTTAACCCCAGGCTGAGAGCAAAAAAACCACCTGTGACTCCAAACTGTAACAACATTCCGTGGTGTTCCGGCGCCCTCTACGTACCCCCTCCTATCGGTGCTGAACATGATCTGATCGTCGTCGGCCTCGGTGTGATAGGAGAGGGTGGTGCTGGCCATGGACAGCAGGTCTGGGTCTGGAGACATCAGCGGGGACTGGGGGGAACTCAGCAGGCTCCGACGAGAACGGCACAGACTGCTGTTCCGTGTGAGTGCGGGTCGGACCAGGGTAGCTGCTGGACGGAGGAACGGAAAATAGAAATAGTTAAACCAAGTATTAAAAGGAAATAAAGATAACGGAGATCTAATGTGGCGTTCCTCTGGGTCTCGTTCTTGGGCCAAATTCATTTCTTTAGAAAGAATCAGAAAATCTCTGTTGTTGAAGGAAAATATGAAATGTAGAGACGAGATAGTTATTACATTATTTCCATATATATATATTTATATATATTGACACCACCACCCCACCCTTTCCATCAGTTTCCATTACAGTAGAGTTGGACAATGGAAATAAAAGACGGACAAATTACTGAAACACAACCGTGAAAAAAAAAAAAAACGACTGTCTTGGCCACTGCTCATTAGCTACAAACTTAACGGGGCAGAGTCTGCCCCAAGTGGACAAGAGGTGGAAAGACAGTGAGGAACAGAAGAACTTGCTGAATGTTTCCTTCAATGTCCTCAAGGTAAAACAAGTCTTTTAGGTTAGTTATTGCTAGAGTATTATTAGTACTACTTCTACAACTGTTACTATTATTACCGTTTCAAATTTTAATTTCGTTTTTTTTCCATAAAATAATTGGACATTTTCCCATAAATTACCAAAATATAGAAAAACTTTGGGAGATTAGCATCGTGCGAGGATTTTTCTCTACATGTTTATCCTAAGTTTGTCATTTTACATCTACATCTGAATTTGGTTCGATATGTTTTACTTCTGCTCAGTTTTAAGTAAAAAAAAAACTCTCCGTCCCTCAGCTGTCCCTGGTCCTCGGGGTTTTTGTCCTGCACTGTTTGCCAAACTTACAGGTGAACTGTGGAATGATGGGAGGCGTGTCCTCGTCCAGGTCGTCCACTCCTCCGGCGATGGGGTACGGAGGCACCGACACCCGCGGCATGACCACCCAGCTGTGGTCAGAGTAGAGACTGGCTGTGAGACTGGGCAGCCCAGAGTTACTGACCACAGGGAAACCACACAGTTTCTCAATCTGCTGCCAGCGGTGGAGACGTTCCCTGAGGCACGCCGTCACCTCCGACAGGGATTTCCTGGAAAGAGCGGAGACAGAGGTGGAAAGGACAAAAGTCAGCCTTTGTTTGACAAATTGTCCAACTGCACTGAACATGTTACAGAAATGAATTAAGATTAATTATATGTGAAACACACGCATAAAGGGTTAAAATGTTAAAATTATTTTAGAATTCTCAGCGCCATCTGGAGGAAAAACCTGGGCATTGCAGGACAAAGGCAAAAGTTAATAAATATAATACAACATTTCCGTAGGATACCATAATTAATACACTTCAATCTACCAAAAAAATTATATAATATGGAAAAGTTTTGTGGGACGGGTTAGATGTCTTAATGAACCACATCCGGCCCCCAGGCCTTAGTTTGATGCCATGACTGCTGCAGACAGACAGAACATATTTTAACTAAGGATTAGGATTAAATATAACCGAGCTTAATCTTAGTCAAAATGATTTGCACCGATCAGAGACTAAACAAGGCAAAATAAGGCCCGGGGGCCAGATGTGGTCCGTTGAGCCTTTTAATGCGGCCTGCCAACCTTATCCATATTAAATGAATTATTTGCCTTTTCCATGCAATGGTGCATTTCCCCAGTAGATGGCGCCATAAAGGGTATGAGAAATGTAGGATTTTTAGGTCGTATACATTTCTTTTTTAGGACTGATTGTGGTCCGCGAGTCAAAAATGTCTGGTCTAAACCCACTTGTTAAGAAGGAATAACATTTTTTTGGGAATCAAGCCCTGGACCCTGTGCTTTCTGTTAGGCAGGTGCACTAACCACTACACCATAGAACCATAAAAGTCACAAAGACACCTCTAAAGGTGAAGAGTGGTTTCCTTACTTGGCCTCCAGTATTTTATGGTCCACTTCATCCAGGGATGAACTGTGGGCGACATGAAGAGTTCCAAACACAGACGTTCTCTTCTTCTTGATTTTCTCGGCCTGAAATGACAAGGTGAGGCAGAAACAAACCACGGATCACACAGGAGGAGAATCCCATGATGCATCAGTGCCACTCACCTCGTCTTTGGCCACGTAGAGCTGGAACTCGGCGCTCTGTTTCTTGATGTTGTAGTATTGGACCTCCACCTCGTGCGTGAGCTGGAGCCACTTCTGAAGAGCTTCAGGCACAGATCGCTCCGACTGCATCTCCTTCTCCGCTCGCTTCAGGGCCTTCCGCACCTTAGTGAGAACAACACAGGACGTGATGGACTTAGATGGAGATCCAGTTAATCCACGTCCTGTCAACTCAGTGAACACGTTCTTCAGACTGAGAAGAAGAAGAAGTCAGTAGTTGGAGATGTTTAGATCTTCACAGCTTCTCTCTCAGACTCCATGAGAATAAAGCTCAACAAACAAAAACTCATTTCTCTGACAATCGTTTCATTCTGTGATCAGACAAGGAGACGAAAAGCCGACGAGGACAACGTGTATGGACCAGGAAATGTCTTGGCAGATGTCTTCAGTCTGGTCTGTCAGTTCTACCATGCTGCCCCCTGTTGGTTTTCAACTGCGTGTGTGCATTTGCATGGTGTGGGCTAAACCAGGAGGATTTCAAACATGTTTGATTGTTCCCAACCACTGGGTTGGGGTCCGGGGCTGGTCCGTGGGTGAATTGGTGCCGGGCCACAGAGAAATAATGTCTCCTTTTGTCCCCATCTGTCTATTCCTTCCACTTGATCCATACCCATATCAACTAAAGAACTGACCAATAGAATGGCTAGGATTCCATCATCAATAATGCAACTATATTTGATTAGGAAATATTTTCTCAGTGAAGACAACAACAATAAACTTAAAATGACGCAGAGACATTGATACAAGATTCTAACCTTGTATACTGGTCTGGTAGGAGAAAATTATAGGCTGTGTGGACTTGGGAAATCCTTGTTAATTCAGGTAGGAAGATTTTATAGGTAGGAAAATATTTCAGAACACTGGAAATGTCGCGCAAAAAAAGGTTGGGGAATGTTACACAACGTTAGTTGCACAACTGAGCCTTAAATCGGTCTCATCACTGCATAAATGGTTTGAATCCCACATTGTACACCTGGTTCCCTCCAGTTCTTCACCTGGACCAGCTCCTCCTCAGCGTACTTGAGTCTGCTCAGCTCACACTCGGCTCCTTCTCTGAGCTCTCGGAGCCTGTGAGCCTCCTTTTTGGCTCCACTGATCTCGTCCCTCATTTTCTGCTCCAGGTTCTGCTTCTCCACGGCCACCGTCCTGTTCTCCTCCTGGGCTTTCTCCAGCCTGCAGAGACGAGACAAGAGGAAAGATCTTAAACTGGACCCTATTGGAGACAGAGGACTCTTGAATGTTTTTCCATCTGTCCTTCATCGGTATCTGAGTCTGGTTGTGGTCTCACCGACTCTGCAGGTCCAGGAGGCTCTGCTCAGCATGCTGCAGACTCTCCAGGTCCTTCATCATCTGGAAGATGTGAACTTTGCTGGACTTGTTTTGCACGTAGGCAAACCAGCAGCCTCCCACACCGATCACTATGGAGACCATGAGGACAAAGTCCTTGGTCCAGTTGTGCTGTGGACCTGCAGGGGGACAGGAGGACAGCAGGGGTGAATCTGTAGGTTCCATCGCTCAGATGTAGGGAGCAGGTGAGGTGAGTGACCATGGACGTACGTAAGGGTGGACCGAACAGCACCGCGTCCAGGGCCTTCAGGTTCAGCTTCTGTTTGTGCCGCTGGTCTAAGATCTTCAGCTGCATGGACATAAACGACGGCTCGTTGGCAGCTATTCTGAAACACAACAGACATGGAAGGAATTATTGAAGGTGAAGAGACGGAGGTCCTTCAGACAAAAGACAAATCAGTTGTCTCACCAAGAATCTATCCTTCTAAAGCTGCTGTGAAAACCACTACACCATGGAACCACCAACAGAATCAAATAGTTCCTCCCTGGATGGGATCAAACCACCAACCTTTTGGTCACCAGTCGGACTAGGCTACTGTCAGATTGTTTCGAGTTGTAAGCTAAAGGTACATTGGTGGATTTTTGCAAAACTGACGCTTCTATCTAAAGAGACTTACACACCAACTAAACTACTCTGAAGAACTCTTGGAAAGATACAGCCCCAGTTGATATTGAGTCAACTTGGGTGGAGAAACTAGGGTGGAGAAAGAGAAAGGAAGTTCAGGAGGAGCAGTGACTGACTCACCACCATGTCCTGGACCATCAACAGTACTTTAGTTGTAGTAGTTGTAGGTCTGCCAGAAGGGTGATGTACTAGTCAAGTTCATCTTAAATTGAAAAGCTAAAAGTGACAAAACCAGCAATATGGCAACATCGTCATTAATGGCAACGAAGGCAACTCTTCAAAAAATGAGAAAAGGTTCAAACTAAACGAGGTTCAGAGGCAGTGCGGGGACAATACCATGCTCAGGTGCGCACAACTTGGCGGTAGGAGGATTTGAACCGCTGGCTTCATGGACCCGAGTCCGTTTCCTTTACCGCTAGGCTACAAACTGGCCAATGATGACAAAGAAGTTGACGTGGATACGGCTTCAAATTGTTGCTCAAACTCAGGATGATAATAAGCGGAAACCTGTGACTCCAACTGAGACTGGACCGAAAAGTCCATCCAATCATATCTGTCTCCCTAATCCATTACCACGTCACAGGGACAAAAAGGGACATCCCTCTCCCCAGACAAGTTGACCAAGAATCAGGCCATCAGGGGTCGCACTTATGACCACCACCCAAATCCCACTCCACCGTACCAGGCCCTTATGAACCTGCCTTCAGCGTCCCTCCACCCTGACAGGGATTGGGTCTCGACCAGGAAGTTACACAACAATAACAGAAACATTGACACTGGACAAAAAGTAGCAACAAAAAGTTGCCGGACAACAGCTGAACGTAGAAGACAGAAGCTGCAGATGAAGCTACAATGTGTCGACAACTTCCCTTGAAACATCACTAAAAAAAAACTGTCAGATTGTCTTCGTCCATGTTGAGACCTGTCCCCCCAGACCATGTTGACCTCAGGACTGGACTCCACCCCCATCAGACAACATGGCAGCTGCAGAAACTGGAGCCCCTCGTGCTGTGACGTCACCACATGAGTCAGCACCCATCAGTCCAGTGGACAAACACGACACCCCTCCATCAGGTCCAGTTCTCCTGGTCCACATACTGGGCCACAGCCAGTCAGCGTCAACGTCCACGTGGTCTCAACAGCTACTGTTTCCAAGGAATTCTGGGTAATTTCTTCTCTAGACTCACCAACACTGATGGACACAGTTCAAACTGAACCAAAACAACAATTGTCTTAAAACTCATTTCTCCCTGCACTACCTTTAACAACCAGCAGTGGGCAGCACTACACAGAGAAAGGAATATGATTTGAGTTCAGTTTCACCAGTTGTCATTATAATTAGTAACTGATGCCTACGAAAGGTTGTTGTTCAGAAAAGTGAATAGATTTAGAAATTTGTATATATATATATAAAATATATAATAAAAATATATAAAAATATTTACAAAATCTGAGTCAGAAATACTTCAGTTATTTATTAGTTAGTTATTATTATTATATGAGACAGTGTTTTCCAGACGTGGTTCTGTTTCCTCACCAACTCATTGAACCCTGAACTAAGAAACTTCCCAAAGACGTCGGGTCTTTGAGAACAAGTCCAACATGTTGTCCTTTATGTCATGGACAGATGAAAAAGACAAATAAATAAAACAAAAAAATTGTCAGTTGTGTATTTTATCTTTGTGGCCTGGTATGAATTGACCCACGGACCAGTGATGGTCTGCTGCCCAGAGGTTTGGAACCACCCATACTGTATCAGTAAGAAAGTAGCAGGGACTGAGCTCAGAGCTGCAGACCACTCACCGAGGTAAAGTGTTTCCAGTGACGCGGAAGTCCCTGAAGTTCTTCTCGTACTGTGGCAGCTCCACCGACTCCTTCAACCACTGCACCGTGTCCTCCACGGTCCAGTTATGGACTGAGACGGTCCGACAGAGAGACAGAGGGAAGGACAAAGAAAAGACTTAATCAACCAACTGCCGAGACCAATCAGTCCTGATCCATGAAACTAAATTTGATCTGAGTTAAACTATCACCAAAGCGAAATAGTAACTTGGCAGTTGGGGGATTCGAACCCAGAACCCTCCAGACTGCAGTCCAGCTCCTTAACCACTAAGCCACCTGTCATGGAGCTCTGTTTTAGGATTCATCTGTATATATGGTCTCATCAACAACCTTTACACGACTAATGCAAGTAATATCGTTTTAGGGCAACAGTGGTGGCTCAGTGGTTAAGGAGGCAGATTTAAGTCCACAAGGTTTCAGGTTCGAATCCAGCAGCTGCTCTGATCATAGCACCGTACCAACTACACAGTACAATGCAGTCGTGGAGACTAAGACCAGGTACTAGAATGAAGATGAATGAATCATTTGGACCACTTTGCTGGTTAATGACTTGTCCAACTCTTGGATGTTCTTGGCTGGACTTGAGGTGGTGGTGGTGGTGCTACCTTCAGAGGTCTTCCAGCCCTTCCACAGCTCCTCCACTGTGATGTGCTGGTCCTCACGGTGCAGGTTGCTGTGTTTGTTGGTTTGCTGCTGCTTCATGTCTTCAATGATAAACTGTTGAGACAAAGACAAAGAAGGACATTTGGGTCTGAGACACAAACTGGGCAAAAGGGAGCAGCTGGACAAAGTTGGTTTTGTCTAGAAGTCTTTGAATGTCTCACACACTCAGTCTCCCGTACAAAGAGAGACGGAGAGAGAGGGAGGAGACGCAGGATCTTTGCTCTTTTATTTCTTCCATTTAGGGACTTCAGGAGAAAGGACAATTTCACACATCAACCTGTGTGTGTGTGTGTGTGTGTGTGTGTGTGAGTGTGTGTGTGTGAGAGTGTGTGTGAGTGTGTGTGTGTGTTGTTTCCGGCCGCCGTGCTCTGGCAGGTCCGACAGAAAAGGAAAAGAAAAGGCAGTCACTACAAACAGAACCCATCAGAGCTGGGACAGAACCTCAGTCCAGTCTTAATGAGGTTCAGATCAGCCGTGTCCTCATGATGTCTTAATAACCTGGACACTAAGGGAAGTATCACTGGAGTAATACATGTCATATCACATCATCATATCATATCATTTCTTTAACCAAACATTAAAATCCTTTTCTGAAGAACTGGGCTTCACTTCTTGCCAAATTTTGGGAAAACTGTAAAAACCTTAGATTTGTCCGTCTTTGTTCTTTGTTCTTTAAAGTTAGATCTTTGAAGCTACATCTTCATCCAGCCCTGATGGATGGATTAGAGACACCAGGAATAGACAGAGGACTGGAGACAGAGTTAATAATGAGGTTCTCTTTAGGATGGACGGGAACAGGAATGAGGTGATTAGAGGGACAACACAGACAGGAAGGTTTGGAGACAAAGCTAGAGAAGACAGATTGAGATGATTTGGACATGTTCAGAAGAGGGACAGTGGTAGAAGAATGATCTTAGAGATGGAGCTACCAGGTAGGAGACAAAGAGATGGATGCAGTGAGGGAGGACATGGAGGTAGTTGGAGTTAGAGTTGAGGACACAAAGGACAGGGGAACATGGAAAATGTTGACTCGCTGTGGCAGAAGAAGATTTTAGTCCTGGCTGATATTTGTTCTGTCCTCAGATTTTCTGACTAAGTGAATTACTTGAAACAGTCGTGGGCAAACAGTTCGACCCACTGACCACAACTGGTCCTAAAATTGGAGACAGGGTCCAGGTTTGGAGCAGATACATGGATAAAAACTAAACTAAATGTTTTCATTATTTACTACTGGAGTAATACGGACCCTAATATAAATTTGGACAAATTTGGACAAGTTTGTTGGGCCAGAGTCAAAGGTCAAATGGGCTGTGTGTGGCCCCCGAGCCTCAGTTTCTAAGATCTAACCCCAAAAAAGACCTTCATATAATTTAGGGAAAAAAAAAGATCTGGGTTGTTTTGGAGAAAAGTTGCCAACAGAGAAGTTGCCAACAGAGATGTTGCCAACAGAGAAGTTGCCAACAGAGAAGTTGCCAACAGAGAAGTTGCCTGGTCTCTGTGTGGTTGTAGTGAATTAGTATTGCAGTCATTTCTGCTCCTGAAGACAAACGACTCCAAGCTGAAACACTTTGCATGTTTTCTCTTCATCCTCTTCCTCAGGATGGAAATGCAAATGACTTTTTCTTTTCTTCTTCTTCTTCTCCTTCTTCTTTCTCTCAGCCTCAGAGCAGAGGCTGCAGCTCCGTCTCTGCTGAGTCACTCACTGAGGTCCGATCCAGACCGGACCGGACCGGGCCAAACAAATGTCCTACACAGAACTGCTGGGTTTTTATGAGCAGGGAAATCCTGCTGGCACCGATGAACATCTCCCTCACACACAGACACAGAAACAAAAAGAAAACAGAAACACTTTGATAAATGAAGGTGTGTTTGTGTGTGCACCGTACTAGGGGGCGCTAAAGAGGAGAATTAGAGCAATAATCAGCAATTACAGAATGTTCTTTTTAAGGTCTGTGATTTCAGAAAATATAATCAGTGATAATGAAGAACAGCCAGTTGTCTGGACCCCATAACAGGTTAAATACTGAACAAGTGTGTGAAAGTATTGTCCGTGTATGTGGGGACATGCACTTGTTTACTGGGGTCTGGTACAGACACACACAGAGACACAGGCTCAGAGACAAAGACCAGTTTGTTCACATTCAATTCCAGATTGAAGTGGGTGGAAGAATTACCCATGAGCCTCTGCTCTTTCACATGGCCCAGCTCTTCAGTGTAAAACTGAATCTGGTCACATCTGGCTGCTGTGTTTCCCCTCATAAACACTACTGAGGCAGTGGTGGTTAAGGCAGCGGACTGAGGTCCGCAGGGTTCCAAGTTCAAACCCACTAACTGTCAGGTTACCACTCAGGTCCACTGAGCATGGCACCGTCCCCACACACTGCTCCAGAGGTCCTGAAAGCTGAACACTGTTCACTTTGGTGATGGGTTACCATCAGTGTTAGGGCTAACGTGTTACTTGTAACGCCGTTTTCTCGGTAACTAATAACATAACGCGTTACTTTTCCCATTTAGTAACGCCGTCATTGTTACTGTGGTGTAAAGGGTTTCGTTACTCGTTACTATCTGTGGTCCCAATGGACGGTTTGTCCCGTCCACGGAGAGAAGACTGTGTGGAGGCGGAGTCTGTCTGCTGCCTGTCAGTCATGAGTGAAAGACGTACGTCCACACTAACTAAACCCATGTGTTGAAAAGGAGCGACGATTGGTTGACATAGGCTAACGTTTCAGGCTAAGCCAATCAGAAAGAGACCCGGGCGGGTCTTCTTGCCTTATAGGGAAATGAACAGTCTCACACACACAGGTGACGTGGTACAGCAGGACACACCCACAAGCAAGACGACGACAAGTGTCAAGTTGAGGTTACGATAAAGACGTCTGTCCAAATGTCCAAACATCTGTTTTGTTTTTATTGTTCCACTACATTTTATTATGATAGTTGATACAGAACACAACACTGAACTGTTTTAATGTGTTTTTAAAGTAAAGTAACTAGTTATTAGTTACTTTTATAATTTAGTAACTAGTAAGGTAACTTGTTACTTTTTTAGAGCAGTAAGTAGTAAAGTAATACGTTACTTTTATAAAGCAACTTGCCCAACACTGGTTACTATTACCAATCTGTTTGTCTTCATCATCATCATCATCATCTCAAAGTCAGCACTGATCAGTCATTTTCTTCTTGTTCTTCTACTTCTACTATCTTCTACTCTGACTCCAACTACCTCCATGTCCTCCCTCACTCCATCAATCTCCTCTTTGTCTCCTACCTGGTAGCTCCATCTCTAGGATCATTCTTCTATGAACGCGTATCCACTGTCCCTCCTCTGAACATGTCCAAACCATCTCAATCTGTCTTCTCTAGTGTCTTTGTCTCCAAACCTTCCTGTCTGTGTTGTCCCTCTAATCACCTCATTCCTGATCCTGTCCATCCTTGTCTCTCCTAAAGAGAATCTCAGCGGCATCTTTAACTCCTCCACCTCCAGCTCTGTCTCCTGTCTATTCCTGGTGTCTCCTCTAAATCCTGTCCCTTCACCTTAGCTTACATAACCACACTCAGAAAAATCCCACATTTCCTAGAGATGCACCAAAACTTTGCATGAATGAAACAGGAAGTTAAATTGTACAAGTCAAACCACAGCCATGTTGGACTTGTCTGAAACGCCAATATAAGTGATATATTTCACTATATCATGCAATAAACATGATATATTATTCAAGATTGTATTTATGGTTTCAGTCTGAGCCATACATTTCTTTCAGTTTTTTGACCTTTGGTTTTTATTTTTTACCAATAATTTTTTCTTGGTGGAATCAGTGAAATATTACGGATAAACTTCACTGCTTCTTCTCCTGCATCAGAGTTGTTGGCAATATAAAGGTTTGGATTCTGATTTCTGGGTGAAGGCCTAACTTTTGTCCCGTCTGTCTTAACACTAAGCCTTTGATCTAAATTTGTTCGTATCCGTCCATCTTTGTCTTATCTGTGACCAGGTCACGGAGGAGCCAGTCTCCTTGTATGGGTAGAAATTTTCTTTTTTTTTTCTGGCCTTGTTTGTGTATTTTCTGTCGACCTGCCTTGTCTTCGCTGTTTGAACTGTTGCCGCCTTATATGGTGCAGAACTTTTGACGTCTTCACGGTTTCCAGCAGGGATGTCCCAGTTTAACCTTTGCAGATATCTGGTTTTGCCAAAACCCGTTATTTTCTGATAACGTGAGGTCCCCAGAGTCTCTTTTCTTCCCTGGCCTCCCAGTTCCATGGGTCGTACCAAGGACTTCACCTTCAAATCTTGGCCCAACTCCCCAAGGACCCTACTGTCAGTGATCTGGACCCAGGTCTTCCCCTTATGGAGCACATGGACTTGATGAAACCATGAATGGACATTATAGTGCCCTTACTTTTTTTTTGTTCGCCTGCCTGTCCATTCTGGGTGAGGATCCTGTCCACTGTCCATCACCCTGAGGTTTTATTGGGAGTCGTTCCTCAGTTGGTGTGAGGGTCTTTAAGGGGAGGGGGGATTTCTTCCCGTTATTGCACATTGTTTCTTATTCTTGTTTTCACGTATGATTGTTCGTAAAGTGCCTTGAGAGAACTGTTGTTACGATTCATCACTATAAACCTTGAAGTTCTTTGCCCCCAAAATTGAGGAATGTGCTAGAACTTTATCTGTGATTAAATTTGTCATAAAACCCAGGCATTGGGTTATCGGATTTTCATTAACGATAGAAAAACCAATATGGAGCTGAACGATATCACAAAATGATCCAATTATTAAGTCGATAATATCTGATATACCTGGAGAATCGTAGTTCCAAACACTTGCAGACAAGTCAACAAAGGTCCAACGTTTGGTCCTTTGTGAAGGGATAAAGAAAAATAACCCTGTAGAAGCAGCAACTCGTTGCTGCCCCCGAGACTCAGAGTGGGTTGTTGCAGTTCTCTAAGTGGAGCAACATGATCCAGCTCAGTGTCTTCTTTGGCTGCGGGGGGGGGGTCAAACCAGCCGGCACCTGCCGTCCCCCCTGACCGTGCTCAGCGACAGACCCCGGACATGGTTTTAACCACCGGTTAACTCACGCAGTAATCACAGACAGGATTATGTCCAACAGTCTTACAGCGGGGTTGGATTCCTAATTGACTTCTTCCAGTCGAGTTACGTTACAGACCAACTTGGAACAAACACATATCAAGACGTTCTCTGTTTCTGTTTCTGTTTATTAAGACGTCCGTCTGCAGTTACTGCGGCAGCCAGACGGGGGCACCAAATAGATCCCAGCGAGAAAAAGTGTTGTTTTCCTGTTAGCAAGCTAGCTAAGCTAGCTAAACAGTCTTCCTGACTCTTTGTGCTTTACTGTCAGTACTGAGCTGTTTTTACTTTCACCTCACATGTCTGAGACACTGGACGCCATCATTTTCCTTCATTATAAAGTGTCCATAAATAAATAAATAAAGCTAGAGAAGACAGATTAAGATGGTTTGGACATGTCCAGAGGAGGGACAGTGGTTATATTGGGAAAAGAATGATCTTAGACATGGAGCTAACAGGTAAGAGACGAAGAGGAGATTTATGGACGCGGTGAGGGAGGACATGGAGGTGGTTGGAGTTAGAGTTGAGGATGCAGAGGACAGGGTGACATGGAAATAGTTGACCCACTGTGGCAACCCCTGAAAAATAGGATAAGTCGAAAGAAGAAGAAGATAAAGTCTCCATAAATCCATCCATCTGTAGATCTAATCATATATATATATCTGTTCATCCAACTGTCCATCCATTTAACTATAGATCTGCCCATCTATCCAAGAGAGATAGGTCCATTCATCCATCATCTCGAGATCTTTCTATCCATCTCTCTATAGACGTATCAACTCTATCAACTGAAGATCTATCTATCCATCTGTCCATCCATCATTTTATAGATCTACCATCTATGATCTACAGTATCCTGAAACACCATAAAGTCCCAAAGGATAATGGCAACAGATTAATAAAGTTCAATCCATCCATCTACAGATCTACCCATCCATCCATCCATCCATCTGTAGATCCATCCGTCACAGTGGTCCATGTCACTGTGACCCAGTAGAACATTCACTCCACTCTTCTGATGTCGTGTGATTTTTCATCTTCATCTATCTTCTCAAATCTGGAGCTCGGTTCACGGTGGTTTCCTGACCTGTGGTGTCACTTCAGGATGGAATGGAACTGTGATGTTCTTATGTCTCAGATGATGTCCAGCAGTGTTAGGACATGTGAGTTTTTAGGGTTTTTAGGTGAATTAATTGAAGTCTTATCATCCACAGTAATTTATGTCCCCCTGTATACAACTAATCAAGTGTCTAATAATGTCAACTGTCTGATAAACACAAAACATATTGTCCTCCTCCTCCTCCTCCTCTTCCTCAGTCACAGTAACTCACTGTTGCTGCAGGAACACATGAAGATCATGAGAAAAGACAAAAGACGTCAGAACATGTGAAGATGAATATGATGGGGAGCTGGAGTCACACACACACACACACACACACACACACACACACACACACACACACACACACACACACACACACACACTCAC
>JAFBJS010040035.1:46593-66663 GCA_016785265.1 Paraplagusia blochii | reverse complement strand
GAAAAAAAATAAAGGTAAAACTGAAGAGAAAAAGAAAAAAAAAGGCGAAAAAAACTAAAAAAGAGGAGTGAGGAAGGAAGGGAGGGAGAGAGAGACCCACACACACACACACACACACACACACACACACACACACACACACACACACACACACACACACCGACTCAGGCTTTATCTAAAAACTGAGACCAGAGAATCACATGACCTACCACTCCCACCATGTCTAACCTCCAGATCCTCCTCCTACATCCATCCATCCATCAGCTGCACCAGGTCAATATTCAGAACAACTCCCTTTTTAAGGTATGTTACACAAATGTCATCTTACTGCACAACTTATTGTTCTTCCTAACTTATAAATAATAAAAATAAAAAACAATCAAAAGGTTCAGCAAAAAAACAGACTAATATAAAAAAACATTAATGACACGATTAATAAAATTGAAACAACACCACAATAAATGGGAAACTGTGAAATCCCAGTGTCAGTATAGATACAATAAAATAGACGAAAATAAATGATGCAAAGGTTAGAGAAGGGAGAAGCTAATGCTAACTATAAGGTAGGTCCAAAAAAACAAAAAAAAAAAAAACAAAATAAGAACAAAAAGCTCCTTATATGGAGATAGAATAGTCTCAAAAAAGAACACACGCTTAAGCAATGATCGTGAAGGTATTCTTCACGATCCTTCACGATTATTTATTGTGGGACGCACATGAAAATCGTGCTTTTGATTTGTCAAACTATGCCGAGGAAAATTTGTATTTTTGAGACCAGATTCGCGAGCGTAATTTTGCTATACCTGTCCGTCAGCAGCCAATCAGGAGTCTCATTCCTTTGCAGCCAATCACACGGCAGTGTCCCCACGAGGGTCCGAGTGTGACGTCACGCTCAGACGTTCGCCATTTTGCCGTTTCCAGACCCCATTTTTGTAGGATGTGAACTTGGTTCTCGGGGACAGTTTAGTAAGTATTATGTTATAACATACTGTGGCAGTGGAAGTGGTGGCCTAGTGGTTAAAGAAGCGGACTTGGGTCTGCAAGGTCCCCAGTTCGAAGCTGCCAGGTTGCCACTGAGGTGTTCATAGCACCACTGGTCTACTGAGCATGGCACAAGGAGACTCCCTGGAGAATCAAAATGTTTGCTTTTGTCTATTTTCGTTTTCACCTCCGTTTGCTGATGTACAGTGTGTGGGGACGATATCATTCTTGGAATCGAACCGGGGACCTTGTGGACCCAAGTCTGCTTGCCCAACCACTGGCCCTCAAATTCAGCAAAAATAATTATAAAACAACTAAAAAAAAGGTTACTGTAAAGGTGACTTCATACCAACATTGGTACAAATTTGAAAAGATTTGACAAAAAAAACACACACACACACACACACACACACACACACACACACACACACACACACACACACACACAGTGTCATCCACCGTGGTGTCACATGGAGCCTGGTTTCACTCAGACCACCAGCAGCTAAAGAATGTCTGTCATGAAAAACTGAGATCCTCCTGACGACACAAAGAACGGAGAAACCCACGCTGAAGAGACCGAGAGTCTCCTGTATCTGCGTCAGTGGTGTCAGTACGACTTCCTGGACAGAAGTGACCACAAAACAGAAACACAATGTCAACTAGTGACTATTAATTTGACTAAAAATATATGGAAATATAGGGTTAAAAGAGAGCTTCAGTCCTGGACCAGTTGACGTGGACACAGAAGTTGTTGATGATCCAACAACACTCAGGGCAGCAGAGGTCAGAGAGATCTCAAATGTCAGTTCTGCGTTTCAACCCTCACACACACACACACACACACACACACACACACACACGGAGCTGTCGTCAGGAAACAAGCACTGAACGTTGACTCTAACGATACGCCACAGAAAAGAACCTTCCAGAACGTTGGACAAATCTGTTGTTATTAACAACAACGTCTGTACTGTATATTTGGACGCTTCCGTCTTTAGACGTCAGTCATCAATCACTGACAGCAAACATTCCAACAACAGATGATAAATGTCCCCGCCCACTACCTTCAATGTTTGGCAACCAATGGCAATGGACACAGAAGTTGTTGATGATCCAACAACACTCAGGGCAGCAGAGGTCAGAGAGATCTCAAATGTCAGTTCTGCGTTTCAACCCTCACACACACACACACACACACACACACACACACACACACACACACACACACACACACACACACACGGAGCTGTCGTCAGGAACCAAGCACTGAACGTTGACTCTAACGATACGCCACAGAAAAGAACCTTCCAGAACGTTGGACAAATCTGTTGTTATTAACAACAACGTCTGTACTGTATATTTGGACGCTTCCGTCTTTAGACGTCAGTCATCAATCAATGACAGCAAACATTCCAACAACAGATGATAAATGTCCCCGCCCACTACCTTCAATGTTTGGCAACCAATGGCAACATGTCAACAAATTGACATCTTCTCCAGTGACAGGACACGGTCAGTATCAATGCAGAAACTGTCATTTAAAGATGTGTCGTCCAGACGTCTTCTTCTCTTCTTTCATTTTGTCACTTCTTCAGATGTTTCCACAGTGAATCATCCTTTTCCATCTCCCCTTGTCCTCTGTGTTTCTCTGACTCCAACTACCTCCATGTCCTCCCTCACTGCATCCATCAATCTCCTCTTTTTCTCCTACCTGGTAGCTCCATCTCTAGGATCATTCTTCTACCAATGTGTATCCACTGTCCCTCCTCTGGACATGTCCAAACCATCTCAATCTGTCTTCTCTAGCTTTGTCTCCAAACATTCCTGTCTGTGTTGTCCCTCTAATTACCTTGTTCCTGATCCTGTCCATCCTTGTCTCTCCTAAAGAGAATCTCAGCAGCATCTTTAACTCCTCCACCTCCAGCTCTGTCTCCTGTCTTCTGTCTTCTGTCTATTCCTAGTGTCTCTAGTCCATCCATCATGGCTGGTCTCTCCACCGTCCCTCCACCTTAGCTGGCTCTCTTCTATCTCAGATCACTCCTGACTCTTTTCTCCAGTTGTTCCATCCTGACTCCACTCTATTCTTCTCCACAGTCTCCACTGCTCTGAACAGTTGATCCTCAGGATCTGAACTCCTCCACCTTCTCCACCTCTGCTCCTTGTAACCTCACCATTCCATGTTCATTCACACATCTACACTTCGACCTTCATTCCTCTTCTCTCCAGTCCAAACCTCCACCTCTCTAGGTTCTCTTCTAGCTGTTGCCTGCTCTCACTGCAGATCACAACGTCATCTTCAAACATCATGGTCCATGGAGACTCCTGTCTGACCTCATCTGTCAATCTGTCCATCACTAAAGCAAACAAGAAGGGGCTCAGGGCTGATCCTTGATGCAGTCCCACCTCCACCTTAAAGTCTTCTGTCCTTCCAACAGCTCCACCTCACTGTTGTGCTGTTATCATACATATCCTGCACCAATCTAACATACTTCTCTGCCACTCCCAATTTCCTCCTCACCACTCCACTGTTCTCCCTTTCATTGACACACATGGACTCTGTCCCTCTACCACTGACCTTCATTCCTCTTCTCTCTGGTCCAAACCTCCACCTCTAGGTTCTCTTCTTCTGTTATTATTGGACAGATTATCCATTAAACAGATACATTTATCAAAGGTGTCTAACAGAGGAAGATAAACATTTTTACGATGTTTGATCCTCTGGGAGTCGAACCCAGAACTTTCTGCTTCTGAGGCAGACATGCTAACCACTAGAACCATGTGACGCCACATGGTAGACGCACTTCTGTTTGAACTCTTTCTCTGCCTGTTTGCTGATACGGTTTGCACTGTTGAACTAATATTTACTCACATTGTCAGAGTCTCATGTGACAACATCATCTGGCAACATACGGTTGGGAAGGGCTCCATACTGTAGTCGCAGCAAAACAAGTGCAGCGTGAAAAACACAACGTGAGATTCTGACACTTTGACTTTTCTTCCTGTTCAGTTCAGCCCCATGTTGGACAAAACAACAGGACACAAGCTGAGACAAAAACAGAGCAGAGAAAACTGACAAATGTTGAAAAGATAGAATAATTATAAAACACACTGGAAAAGTCAAAGCCAAGTCCTTATCTCTTCAATAATGTAGCACAGTGGTTCTCAACTGGTGGGTCCCGGCACAAAAGTGTGTCGCAGACCTGTTCTGAATTGGTCGCTGGTCAAAAATAAAATAATGTGAATCAGCTGTTGAGCATGTGTTTTATTTTAGGAAATCTCTTATTTTGAAAGGATCTGAATAAAATGAGTAATGTATTTTCTGGACTATAAGCCGCAACTTTTGTCACACAAAAGAGATGTGGCTAATGTCGAGGAAGACGTAAGGCACACCCGCCAATAAACACCATAGAAGAAGAAGTATAATGTACAAAGATGGAGGCAGTTAAGGGGAGGGTAAATGTCCCTCCCCCTCCAGACTAAAATCTTGTTGATTTCTTTTTTTCATTTTTCTGTCCGAATTACTGTAAAAGTTGTTTATTCCAGCATTCTGTAAACAATCTCCTGACTATCAATATAGATTAATAAATTAAGCTAGAATGCTGCCATCTAGTGACAAGAGCCTTGTATTCAATGATAACAGTTATGGTGAGGGGGAGGTGGTAAGGAGGAACGGTGAAAGTCTATGTATGTTTATAAGAAAGAGAAAGTCTTTAGAGAAGCAGGATTGAGAGAAACAAAGTAGTTCAGGACTAGTTACCGTAGTTGGGTTTTAACGAGTAAGAACCGTTGTACAACTTGTGGGAGACTCAGGGATCTGACTGGTCCCAGTATTTTTATGGCACAGTCAGTTTTTGTGATTGGTTTTTAGAGATATTACATAATTATGCTAATATTGGCCAATAGTTTCAGAGGAATAATCCTGGTCTCACGTTGGGCCTTCAACCAGACTTTGAACACACCTGTTTACCTGCCTAACGATATAATTGCTCCACCATATCTGAATGTGAGAACCGTGCTTCGTCAACCATTACCTCAACACTTTCGTTAACTTCTATTCCTCCGTCGTTGTCGTCGTCCAGTTGTTTGTGGATGTGTCGCAACGCCTCCAGGCTGAAGCGGTCATCGTCACCCATGCACGGGGGCATCACGATGAGACAGGGGTCTGGAAGGAAGGACAAACAGTTGACCATCAGCATTTTCAGGGAACACATCATGTTGACAAACAACTGACAGAAGAAAGACGACTGAGCCAATAGTGCTAATGGTTTTTTTGGTAAGTACACATCAGGTCTGTCCTTCAGCTATTTGACGAACAAACTTTATGCTTGTTAAGCAAAATTGCTCCGAGCTGCAACACTGTTTCTACATAGTCGTCGTGTACAACCTTGTTTCCCAACCTTTGGAACCATGTTTTGCCATAGTCTTTGGTCACATCTGGATAGTTTAGTTATCGCAAACCACCTGTCCAGAGTAAGTAGTACGTAGGAGTGAATCTCAGGTGATGATCAAATCATCACTCACGACGTACGTGCTCACACTGTACGATCTGATGGTCGTACGACTCCTGTAGCCAGACTTGCAGCTAATATATGGATTTCATTGCAAGATTCATACCGCTATTACGTTTTGTTTTTGTTTGCCTGGTTACAGCAGACCAATTACCGTATTTTCTCGACTATAAGGCGCACATAAAAGTCTTAGATTTTCTTCCAAATGTACAGCACGCCCTATAGTGTAGCGTGCAGCCCTGTGTGTGTAAGGTGGACGTAGTAGAGGACACCATGAGAACGTTAAAGGGGGAAGTGTGGCCGTTGTTTTTATAAAGCACACTTGTATGCTTGTGTGTGTTGTTGTTGTAAGGTGGACACCATGAGAACTTTAAAGGGGGAAGTGTGGGTGTGGATTGTATATATAGCCCGCGCCCTATAATCAGGTGCGTCTTATGTGTGTCTTAAATATAGTAACGACACACAAAACTGAGACTGAGTCTTTTCGTACAGTGCGCCTTATGGTCGTAATAATACGATAAATTACCGAACAGTTCACAGTGAACAATTAAACTGTTCAAGTTATGGGTAAAGCAAACTCACGTGCGCTTTTTTCTTCAGATCAGTTATTTTGTGCCTCGTACATACGCCCTTATTGTGGAGAATCAACAAAGAAATGCATGTGGCACAACAAAGTTTTTGTAGATGCTAGCATAAATTGTGCATTTAAGGTGGCACTCCGAGCTCAGTGGGTTAGGGTTCGATAATGAGTGGGGAGAATAGTTTACTAAAGCTCCCTTAAAGGTGTAAGGAGTTGTTTTGGTCATGGGACATGTCATTTGGACATGTGAGAATCTTCCTATTCTGTTAGTTTGTTGGACTGATTGTTATCAATCCCTAAGGACTTCCTTTCAGGAAATTCGGGGTTTGTTTCTCAACTAATGAGACAGTCAGATGAACTTTGGCAGGTCCACCAAGTTGAAGGAGCTCTTCTACTGGAGCTGTGCCTGGACTAAGTTTAGATAAGGAGACACTGGGGATGTTTTTCCATGACAAGACCAAGAGACTTGTCTCGGCCAAGGCCTTTCTGACCCGACTCCTAGTCCACAATGACTGGAGACATATCCTTTGTTCCTGGATTCTACACCAGGCCTCCACCTATGGGTGTATGTAGTCATAAACGGGACTGAGCGGCTCCAAACACACTAACAGTGGATTGGACCGAGTCAACAGCAGAGACTCTACAAACCCAAGGACATTAGCATGAATGTTTAATAGAGATGGACAGACAGATTTGTCCTCATACGCTGTAAGGAAACATCGAGCTGAGCCACAGTCAGACACACACTCAAAGAAAAACCTTGAAGTGACAGATTGTCTGGTGAGAGACAAAGATCCAACAGAGCAGACCTTCTGTTCTGTCTCCAAGAAAACACATCTGATCTATTGAAGAGAAGACATATTCAATTCAAAAGAGAGCGATAGATAGACAGATGGATGGATGGACAGACAGACAGACAGTCAGGTAAATAGATAAACAGATAGATAGATAAGTGGATGGATGGATGGACAGACAGAAAGACAGATGGACAGACAGATAGATAGATCAACAAACACAGAAGACAGACAGACAAACAGACAGACAGGTAGACAAATGGACAGATAGGTAGGCGGACAGAGAGGGAGACGGGTAGACAGGTAGACGGATAGACAGACAGATGGAAGAACAGATAGACAGTAGAAAGACAGACAAAGACATAAAGACAGATGATAGAAAGACAGTCAGATAGACAGACAGACAGATAGATAGATAGATAGACGAACAGACAGGTAGACAAATGGACAGACAGATAGATAGACAGACGGAAGAACAGCTGGACAGACAAAAAGGCATACAGACAGTAGAAAGACAGGTAAAGAGACAGACAGACAGACAGATAGATAGAGAGGGGGAGAGGAAGAGAGACATAGTTTAGGATGGATGGACAGACAGACAGACAGACAAACAGGCATACAGACAGTAGACAGACAAAGAGACAAAAAGACAGACGATAGAAAGACAGGTAGAGAGACGGACAGATAGATAGAGAGGGGGAGAGGAAGAGAGACATAGTTTAGGACGGATGCACAGACAGACAGACAAACAGACCGGTAGACAAATGGACAGACAAATAGAGAGGCAGACAAAAAGACAGACGATTGGTAGAGAGACAGACAGACAGATAGATAGAGAGGGGGAAGGGAGGACAGACAAAGTTTAAGATGGATGGACAGAGACACAGAAGGACAGACGGACAGATCGATAGATGGACAGAGAGATAGTCTTCAAACTAAGGAAGTAGGAACCCAAACCAAACCCATTTGCTTGTCCTGTCAGGTCAGTTTCCATAGTGTTGAGCCATGTTTGCATATCTATTTGTCTCAGTCATTTAAATAAGGGAGACGCTTCAGTCACTGCTTCACTGTGTGTGTGTTTTACCTTCACTCTTCCTGCAGTTGACGTTACTTCAACAGAGACTTGAATACTGCGTGTGTCCTAATTCTGTTCCTTCATCAAGAATCTTCTGAAAACCACAGAATTAAAGAAAGAAACCCTAGATGAAATAAAGCTGTCACTCTGACAGGGTCTGGGATGGCCCGCCTGGTGTGCAGCTCAATAAGACCACATCAAGGGCCCTTCCTCCCCAGATGTCCTATTTTGAGTATGTCAAAAACACTCTGAAGCACTAGAACATGACGAACCATGTGATGGGAAGGGGCCCCCGGTGACCCCCGGGCGTTCTGCGGGGACGCACACAAAAATCAAAACAGCCCAGAGGGAGAACTGACTCTGAAAGATGACAAAATTGGAAAGTACTGTCTTATTTATAGCTCGTCCAACTTCCAGCTGTCATGATGTGAGAACTCCACAGTGACAGAGGTCTCCCTTCAATAAACACACCTAAGTGTAATGTATGCAAATGTTCACTCCAGCAGTTGTTTTCCAACTTACTTCAACTATAATCACCAATGCAGCAGCGGTGACGCTTCAAAAGACTTAAAAAAACAAAAGCACATTCCTGTCAAGGTGTTGCTTCAAAGTGAGTTCCAGCACTAAATTTATGCTCATCACAAAAAACATCTTTGACTTGAGCAGGTGACAGGTGTCTGCTGACTTTTCAAAGGGACATCGATGACCTACATTCATGTTGACAAGCAAACTTTTGATAAATGAATTTGGACACAAGTAGAAAAAGACACTACGGTGCCTTCCTGCATCATCGCAACGGTAGCTCTAGAGCAGTGGTTCTTAACCTGGCTTCGATCGAACCTAAGGGGTTCGGTGAGTCGGTCACAGGGGCTCAGTGGAGCCTCTGCTGTGGCGGTCAAGACACCGCGCAGGTCAAGACACGCCGACTCACCATACTAAGATAGGGTTCGGCAAATGCGCACATGAAACTGGTTGGGTTCGGTAGCTCCAACAAGGGTAAGAACCACTGCTCTAGTGTCTGTACCAGGACTGTTGTAGCTGAAGTTACTACTGGTGTCTCTACCAGGATTGTGGTCACTAAAGTTGGTCCTGTTAGTTGTAGTGTTCTGTTACCAAAATCCCAGTTTCCAGTGATCTCCCAACCTAAAGGAAGGTTCTCGAGGGGTTGGTGCACCGCAGTGTGATTTGTGAGACTGCCCCCCCCAAGAACCAGTAATGCAAAGGAGATGAAGATGGATGGAATTTTCTACAAATCTCTACAAATGAAGACCCCTCTGTCCACATTAGAGTAACCTCATGTTAAATATGTCACACCACTAGGGCAGTGATGGCCTAGTGGTTAAGGACCAATCCAAAAGGTGAGACCAAAGCAACTCTTCACACCTTGAAGGGAGTGGTCCAGAGGAGTAGAACTACTAGAGTTCCTCAGTTGAGGAATGAAACGTCTTTCAACTCCAAGAAGAAGTCCAGTTGCTGACAACTAAACCACCAGGCTGGTTCCAGGGTTCCAGGGTTCTGGCTCTAATCCACCAACTGTCAAGATACCACTGAGGTCCACTGAGCATGGCACTATCTCCACTCGCTGCTCAAAGGTGCCCACTGTTCGCTTTGGTGATGGGTTAAAGGAGGAAGTGACATTTGTGTGGATCACAATGTCAATGAGTTTGCTTCCCTCCTTCCTTCCTTCTTTGCTTCCTTCCTTCCTATGCAAATTTTACTACAATTATTTTTTTAAGCAACTCAATAGAGTTGTTTTAGCTGGAGTTGGCCTAGTGATTGAGGAGGTGATTGAGGAGGTGGTCTTGGGCCTGCAGGACTTGAGGTTCCAATCCACCAGCTGCCAGGTTGCAAATCAGGTGCTTTTATCACAGCACCGTCCCAACCCACAAAACTTCCAGTGATTTGGGTGACAGTGGTGGAGACTGATGCCTCCGAGACCAGGCAACAGATAAGAGGATGAAGATGAATGAATTCTACATCACTGGTCTTCAGTATTGCAGTAAATCGCAGTTTTTGTGGGTGTGGTATTGTCATACGGGTTAGCAACATAGCAAGATTCGAAGAATCCAATACAAACCCCTAGAATTGACACCCCCATTACATTAGACAACCCTCCATCCAGTCTCCAGCTCCACCACCCAAATCCCACTACACAATAACGGCCTCTCATTAACCTTCCTCCAGGTGGTCAGTCCCTTGGAAGAAGATAACCACCGTAACTGGGATTGGATCGAGTACCAAACCAATGGTGCCCAACTACTTTGGGCAGTTGGTGAGCTAGTGGTTAAGAAAGCGAACTTGGGTCCACAAGGTCCCCGGTTTGAATCCCCCTATCGCCAAGTTACTGCTGAGGTGGTATAAATAGATACAAATTGACCAAAGTGCCTCTACAAAAGACAAGTTAAGGGACAACAATGAATGAAAAGGATTCAAATAGATACTGCTGTAGGTGCTGCCATATTGAGAAACTTGAACAAGTTGCCATGATGGAATCCTGGGTCTTCTGAATCATCCACTGATACAGTACTATCATACCTCTTGGAAGAGTTAAGACGTTTCGTCAGCAGCTGGCAGCACCTGCTGCTCAACTCAGGACTTGACACAAGTGACTGCAAGAACATCTTGGACGTGAAGCCACATGCAGTGTAAGAGTATCTGAGCTCCGGGGATGGGCAGCAGCGGGGCAGTGTGGGAAGAGCTGATGTGAAATTAAAGACAGCCGACTATGAACTTTGGGGTCCAACCTCCTATTACCTCGCAATCTGATCACAATTACCCAGTGCCCTCCATCCCACACGCAATCTCTGTCCAACCAACCAGAGTTTGTCCCTATGGCAACAAATTACCTTGAACACAAGTCAAAACTTTTTATGGCAACATAATGATGATTGAAAAGCACCCGAGCAAAAGAAGACGAAGGAGACTTGGACGAACACCGTCCACCCTGTAGGGTTACAGCACGTGTACTTGGCCTGAGGCTGTTGAGAGGAATGAGGATTTTCAGGTTTGGTTTTCATATATCAAGGCCTCACAGCTGTGCGACGAAAACAGAATTTCTAACAATTAGAAGAAAATCGCTAGAAGAAAGGGAAGATAAAAACAAGCTAGCTGCAGATACAGAATTTCAACAATAACCTTTAAACTTAGGCAAGAAGAAAAAGGGGTTTCCTGGTTACCTGACGAACTAGATTGCCGGCCATGAAGTTACGAATACTACTTTTTTATATTTTAGTATAAGCAATATAAATATGCCATAATTCTTTGTTTTGATGCATCATTTTAATGCATCCGTAATTTCCCAAAGGATAGTCCTGAGGGGTTAATAAAGTTCTATCTATCGAACCCTCACGTTATTTACGTTTTATTTACCATATTTTTTGGATCCACTAATGTATCCTGAGGAAATCACAAATGGACTTTCAGAATAAATGCACAAGCGCGGAACCACAAATGTATTTTGCGGAATTCCCAAATGTATTTTAACAATAAATACACAAGCAACAACGGAGCCGGGCATGTTGGACGCCGTATTGTTCAATTCGGACATTGAAAAAAAAGGTGCCACTACTGTAGCTTCTATTCTATGCACCTTATAACGTGGGAAATTCGGTATTTCAAATAGTAAGAGCAAAATATTCTAACCTAATGAACCTTTTAATGTTACCAGAAACACTTTTCGTATCCTTATTAGACAATTAAGTCTTTTGCCAGCAAACAGGATTGACCGGATTGTTGTCTTCAGTTGTCTCCCCTCACACTTCCTGGAGAGAAGCCCTGTTTGATTCTATTACTGTACCACAGACAGGCTGCATGTCGAACCCTCAGGAGAAGAGCTGCTTGAATGTCACTGTAACCCTGCAGCCACCCTGCACAGGACCGTGCACCCAGTAAACTTGTCCCCGTACAGTTTATTACAGCTGCATGTCAGCCATGTCAGCAGTTCGTTATGTCCACTGGCACCTGTCCAAATCCTCTCCAGCTTTCACACGTTCACGGCCCAGGTATTTACTGCAGACGATGATGAATGACAGGTTCAACTTATTCCTGGGAAACGGCGCGATTGTCCCATCCTGACAACAGACGGAATGTGGACAGGATTTGATTCTAGAGACAATATAACGATAAAAAGCTGTTGATGCTCGAGTCAGTTGACGAAAACTTTGGGAAATGAAGTTGGTGGAGGAGCAGTGGCTTCAGAGCACCACTCTGCATCCAACTTCCCCCACCTTCCGCCTCCTGCGACCACCGCCCATATGGCAGGGTCATAAGTTACTCTGACAGGTTAGTATTAAAGGCAAGTAAATAAAGCTTCTGGAGAGTCTACCATTTCAGCTCATCAGCAGCCATTAATAAGACACAAATATCATTAGTCGCCTACAAAGGCCACCAGACTGGGCAGAGAGAGAGAGAGAGAGGAAGGGAGGGAACGAGGGAGGGAGGGAGGGAGAAATCAGGGATCGTCAAGTGGAAGAGGAAGAAACAAGATACTGAAAAAGTTTGTCTTACACTCCGTTTGCACAAGCTGTCAAAATGGACAGAGTTAAACAAGTGTAAATCTCAAAACAACTCGTCTCTGTGGCTAGAAAAAGACATTAATAAAAAAAAATGTCATAAAATATTGTTCTGTTACAGTGAAATATATATACATTTATATTTAATCATTACAGATTTGGCAGACACTTTTATCCAAGCACTAGTCTCCAATAGAGACGGCAGTGATGGACTTGACGTCATACTCTTGTCTTGTCAAACTCTTAGTTACGTGCCAAAAAGATCTAGCTATCGAAACCTATTACCTACAGTTAGGATGTTATTTTAATTGAGTTCCCTGATGACAAATCGTACCAAACAAGGAAGTCACGCAAAGTTTACAAGCCTTAAGAAGTAAATATTGATCCGACTCCTGCTCTACCAATTTAGTGTAATCTCCATCCATCGTTGTCCTCTACCCCAGTGTCCCCCAACCCTTTTTTTGCGCCCAGGAACAGTTAAATGTCTGGTACTATTTTCACGGGTGGGTCATTAAGTTGTGGCAGATAAAAACCCCTGAATAAAAGTCAATTTACGATGTTCTGAAATGTTTTCCTACCTATAAAATCTTCCTACTCGTGTGTATGGGCACAAGGATTTCTCAAGTGCACACAGCCTATAACTTTCTGCTACCAGACCAATATAAAAGGTTCTTGAATCTTGTATCAATAGCTCTGAGTTTATTGTTGTTGTCTTCACTCGGAAATATTTCCTAATCAAATATAGTTGCATTATTGATGATGGAATCCTAGCCATTCTATTGGTCAGTTCTTTTGTTGATATGGGTATGGATCAAGTGGAAGGAATAGACAGATGGGGACAAAAGGAAACATTATTTCTCTGTGGCCCAGAACCAATTCTCCCATGGACCAGTACTGGTCCCCGGCCCAGTGGTTGGGGACCAATGATCTACCCTGTCGCAGGGGCAGAAGTCTCCACAACCACCACCCAACTCACATTGCACCATCTCTGCCCCTCGTCAACCTCTCTGGAGGTGGTGAGTCCACGATAAGGAGCCAACCACCTTGATGGGTTTGGATCTGTCCCAGGAGGAGAACCATGGAGTTCCAGTGTCATCTAACCTCTGGCTCGTTCTCCTGCTTTGAATGATGCGGTGAATGATATTTGTTTGTTAATACATTTGATCGTAGCATATTTTACCAGTGAAATTCCAGGCACTACAGCAGCCTGAATGCCCTAACTGGTTGGACTTGAACCGGCAACCTTAAAGTTTATGGATATCTTCAACTGACTGCACCACACAAAGGGTCAATGACATCAAAATTCCCGATCCAATCCCTCATAATGATTATAGATGAAAGCCTACATTATCCCATCACTTTTGTCGGTTCCTTTGAGGAGTGACACCTCTGTCATTTTGCTGAATAGTTGTGATGTTTCAGCAGCGTGTGGAGCCTCCAGGGCCTGGCTGAGAACCACAGAGAAGAAACCAACACAAACACTGGAGTAGAACCAGCGACACAATCACTCAGCACTGAGACAACACCGTGAGGCTGGGACTAAAGTCTAAGCTCAACCCCATCCACCCAGAACTGGATTCACCTGGATCTTCTCTGATGCAAAGGAGACCAAGTGTCAACAATAGGTTGCTGACACAGCACAGTTGGAAGAAGATCAGCTGAGGCCACAGCAGAACGTGGAGGAACCTCCCGCAGGCTGTAGCCTCTGTGCCAACAGACTGTGTGGAAAGACTCGTGAACCCCTGTTGTTGCAACACGTCCACCGCAGAAGATCCTCTTTGATGGGAACACCACGTCTAGGCGCTGACGCACAGGCGGCTAATTGCGTTTGCCCTGTAGGAGGTGCCGTAATTCATCATCCAAACCAGTGCAAAGGGACAGCTCAGAGAAATGGAACTATGGAACCAGGAAAAAAAACTATTCTGATCATCGCAAGACATCTGCGATCTCTTATTCTTCGTAGGTCTGGTAGTTGGCTACGTCAAGCCTTGGTTTTATTATTGTAACAATGTGACTTAGTAATTATTGGTTAGTGAATAAAGAAATCACATAAGTATATCCAATATGAATCATTTTTCACAGCTTTCTCACTGTCCAATTTGGCACGTCCAACCATCTGTCCCCAGAACCGAGGGAAACGTCTGAAGACCCTATGACAAATTCCAGAAGTTTGGCGAAACCAAGTCATTGTGCTTTCTGATTTTCATTTCCAAGACCTCCTTCTTTGTCTTCCTCTCCTTTCAGTTTGTCCCTTTTTTCAGGTGTTGCCACAGCGAGTCAACAATTTCCATCTCCCCCTGTCCTCTGTGTCCTCAACTCTGCCTCCAACTACCTCCATGTCCTCCCTCACTGCATCCATCAATCTCCTCTTCGTCTCCTACCTGGTAGCTCCATCTCTAGGATCATTCTTCTACCATATAACCACTGTCCCTCCTCTGAACATGTCCAAACCATCTCAATTTTAATCTAGAGAATCTCAGCATCTTTAACTCCTCCACCTCTGCCTCCTGTCTTCTACCTATTCCCAGTGTCTCTAGCAACATAAGTATAAGTGTCGTTGTTGTGAAGTATTTTCCTTACCCATAATATTTTCCTCCTGTAGTAAACATTTATAGCCATACCTTCAGTTTTTTCCTACCTATAATATTTTCCTACCCCCTGTTTTCAAGCTGGTAGCATATTTTTATAGCTGTTAAACATCCATAATATTCATCCAACACCCTTAAAAGAAAAGGCAGGTAGATATTATGGGTGTTTATATAAAGTAGACAACTTCCACTAATTTTACCATCTTTAACTCCTCCACCTCCACCTCTGTCTCCTGTCTATTCCTAGTGTCTCTTATCACCACCTTCTTCTATCTCAGATCACTCCTGACTCTTTTCTCCAGTTGTTCCATCCTGACTCCACTCTATTCTCCTCCACAGTCTCCACTGCTCTGAACAGTTGATCCTCAGTATCTTAACTCCTCCACCTTCTCCATCTTATCTCAAGACCAATAACTCATTCACATTCAAGCTAATAGGAGGTTGTTGCAGAAAAACAAAAGGCTAAAGGGGGGAGGTGGGGTTAGATGGGTGATGGATCCACACCCTGCTCCAGGAGAACTGAAGGTTCAGTCACCTGCCGGAATGGAATGGTGGGTGGTATTGAGTCATACTTTGTTTTCTTGTTCATTGGAATAGGTTGTCTTCTTCCTTGTGATGAAACTGTTGTCTGGTTGTCAGGAATGGGGGGCGGGGGTTTCCTGGGAAGAGAGCTCAGAGCAACACTCCAGGTGGATGAAAGGTTGTGTCTTAGTCCTCCTCTGTTGAGAGGTTTCTCCAGATTGACGTAGATCAGGCACGGCTGCTGGTTTTTGTTCCAACCAACCAAGATCACATAGTTTGACCAATCAGCTGTCCGATGACTGAGATCAGGTGTTTAACCCGTCAACTCAGGTGTGCTACCACGTGGTTGGACCAAAGCCCTGCAGCCACAGAGGCTGTAGATGGATGTAGATGAACTTGTTAGCCTTTTGTTTTCTGCAACAACCTCCTTACACAGTTAGAACTGAAGAAGCAATTTAAGCAATTTCCCCACCGTGGGACTATTTAAGGTTTTCTTGGGGCTGTGGCACCAGACTCCAAGGAACCAGACTCCAGGTTCAAATCCACCGACTGCCAGGTTACCCCTGAGGTCCACTGAGCATGGCACCGTCCCCCACTCACTGCTCCCCAGGTGCTCAAAGCTGAACACTGTTCACTTTGGTGATGGGTTAAAGACAGAGGTGACATTTCATTGTCACAATGACAAAACCAAAGAGGAGTTTGCTTCTTTTCTTCAGAAGATTCTTGGATGAAGACATGAAACATCTTCAGGAAACCTACTATGCTCAGTTGTCCTCTTAGTAACAAAACCTGGGAGACTGGGAACCTTCCTACAATGAGGGTCCACAGGTTCCGTCTTCAACAAGTCTAGTTTATTTTTGCGAATGGGAAGAAAACGGTGTCTCATAAATAACCGTTCCAGGAATTTACTCATGAAACTTGAAGAACGGCAGAACACAGTGGAGTTCCTGATGAACCTGCTCTAAGGTTTAACTTTGAATTTGATTCACATTTATTTGCAACTTCCCTTTAGCCTTTTTTTTAATTATTAATAGTTATGTGCTGTTCAGGCCTTAAGTTACTTTAACTTATTCCTTGGCAGGTCTTTGGTTTTTGGTCGGCAAACTTTCATCCCTAAACTGGCAGGTGCCTTTTTTCCCTCTGAATCGGCTGTAAATCAATTTTGAATTAGTTTGTAGGAAGCTCGGGTCAAAGCAGGGACGTCCGTGGAGACAGACTTGAGAGGGGACAGCATACCTCAGAAATCCACACCACTGCTCACCCGGAGCGGCGTATCACGTGACCCCATGCCAAAGGAAAGTCCCTGATATCTGCCTGGGTCTCTGCACTCACCCAACTGCTAACTTTAAATCTCAAAACATCCAATTGCCTCAACCTGAAGTCAAAGTTTGTCAACTGTCCATTCTAGATGGACCAAACTCTGATCGTTCACACTGGTGGATTTCTGCTTGATGTAACGGTAGCCACAGCAGGTGCATGTGATTGGGCAGGAAACCCGAGGGGCCTGGAGAGGACAGGGGGACAGTGTGAAGGACACACTGTTGGCTTTTTCCTGCGTTAAGGTGACGAGTATTAACGCAGCGACGTCCAAACGTCATAAAAAGACTCGGGCCTGTGAAGACCAAAGACAGGATGTCTTTTTATGTTCCGCAGATCAACTCACAATTAAGGACTGACTGTTAGAAAAGACGCTTGATGTTGGTTCTGGTTGTATTATAGAGCAGTGGTGCCCAAACCCTGGGCTGGGGACTGGTACCGGTCCGTGGGCGAATTGGCAATAATGTTTCCTTTTGTCCCCATCTGTCTATTCCTTCCACTTGATCCATACCCATATCAACAAAAAATCTGACCAATAGACGCAGAGTCACTGATACAAGATTCTAACCTTGTATACCGGTCTGGTAGGAGAAAATTATAGGCTGTGTGCACTTAAGGAAATCCTGGTTGTGTGCAGGGATTTAATTGGGGTAGGAAGATTTTATAGGTAAGAGAATATTTCAGATTAAGGGGTATTTATCTGCCACAACTTGACGACTGGTCCGTGAAACTAGTTCGAAACATTTAACTGGTCCGTGGCGCAAAAAGGTTGGGGAAGACTGGTATTGAACACATTTCAAGCATTTTACTGTTAGCATAACCTACTTACTGTTGACTCATTCCAGCATCAACCAGATGAAGCCTATTCTTCTAGCTTTACTTTTGGATTGGACTCAAGTAATGATCGTTAAATAATTAGTTAATTGATTTTTCTTTTCTATTCTATGATCGTTTTACTAAGTTTTTCTTTCCACTATAGAGTTCAGTTACTTCTAATCTTATTAACCTGTTTTTTAAAAAAACCAACATTCATGTATCACTCAATTAGCTTTGCAACCAATTGACTTGTCCCCTTTTAATCTATCGTTGACACAGTTGATTGCTTAGTTGGAGTTGTCCTCAAAGTCAAATGTTATGACCAATTTGGACAAGCTGGTTTTTCTTGATAGTTTTAACCTTTTTTCAGGCGACCATAGGGACATGTCCACCTGTTTTTAAACTAATTCTTCAAACTTGTAAACAAATGTGTCTCATTTTTCCATCCATCCAAACCAGGAGTGTCTTGTTTGGACACTTTTTTGTCTTGTGAGCTACTTTTCAAATGACCAGGCTGGAGCGATCTACCTGGATTAAAAACTCTACTAAATAACTAAGAAACTAAATATATTTACCCTTTATATTAACTGGATATCTTACTCTCTATACTACTAACTCAATACCTATACTATTCCTACTTAAGGCCGATCATTAGCATCTTGAAATAGCATCACGTCTCTAGTTATATTTACTATTATTTTTGATGTTGTTGCTCAGGATCTACCAACACTCCATTGGAGATCTACTGGTAGATCCAGATCTACACATTGGGCAACCCTGGTCCAAAGTCCATCCTTCAATCTTTATCCATCTGTCCATCCATCGTTCATCTTATGTTCTTCCCATTGTAGGACGAATACATTATCCAATACCCCCCTTTGTCTCCACGACATCTGATACCTTAACAGGCTGCGTCCTAACCTGAGGACAGATCTGTCAGGTAAATTAAAGCACCAGGTCAACAAGGGATGGACACATCATGCTTAGACCACTGTCTTCCAACCTGAGCAGCTGTTTGTCTTAGTGGAAGCTCAGGGGCGTTTAGGACAGATAATTAAAGACCTGGTGCTACGGGACAACCCCCACCCACAGACCCCCACACTCAGCCAATGATTGTTTGTTAAGGTTGTTTAACTAGAGACATCTTCTCCTTTCAGCTTGTCCCTTTTTTCAGGTGTTGCTTCAGCGTGTCAACAATTTCCATCTCCCCCTGTCCTCTGTGTCCTCAACTCTACCTCCATGTCCTCCCTCACTGCATCGAGCTTTTGGATCATTCTCCTACCACCGTGTACCCACTGTCCCTCCTCTGAACATGTCCAAACCATCTCAATCTGTCTTCTCTAGCTTCGTCTCCAAACCTTCCTGTCTGTGTTGTCCCTCTAATCACCTCATTCCTGATCCTGTCCATCCTTGTCTCTCCTAAAGAGAATCTCAGCAGCATCTTTAACCCCTCCAACTCCACGAGACATGGACATTTTTACCTAAGGATGTTTTTACAACACTTGGACATCCATGTCTCCGTGTCTCCATCAGGACAGGTTTGTGGTTTTACTGTTTAATTGTTTGATTGTTCATGATGATCACAGTGATCATCATGAACAAAGGTTTACACGTCTCCAGGACTAAGTGTAGGGTTGTCTGAGGGGGCGGGGCTCTGTACATATTGACGACCTAGCATAAGGTTAGTTGAAAGAATGAAAGACAATAAAGACATAAATGAAAATCACTGAGATTGAAATGTGACAAATCTGATACTGTAGTATTTTTTTACATGTTTTACCAGCAGAACATGTGACCAGGGCTACGATGTCTCTTATTTCAGTAGGCGAGTTAACCTACTTAATTGTCTAGGTGGATGCACTTTGGTGAGTCGTCTTAATCACACAGACCTGATTAGATTTAATTATGAGTAGCTGTGGAAGGAGACGATGGAACATCATGTTCTCCTCAAAAAAGGAAATGGTTTTGTCGGTTTGGCTGTGTGTGTGTTAGAGGACAGGAAACAGAGACACACACAGGCATCAGATAGAGAGACCTCAGGTTCGTGGAGATGACCAGGAAGGTAAACGTCTGCCCCCGATGAACTCATCAAAACCAAATATACATTTGACAAAATTAAAGAGTCTGGTACTATTTTCACGGAGCAGTCGTTAAGTTGTGGCAGATAAATTTCCATTTTTCTGAAATATTTTCCTACCTATAAAATCTTCCTACCCCAATTAACTGTGCATGGACAAAACAAGGATTTCTCCAGTGCACACAGTCTATAATTTTCTCCTACCAGACCAGTATACAATGACTCCGTGTCATTTTGAGTTTATTGTTGTTGTCTTCACTGAGAAAATATTTCCTAATCAAATATAGTTGCATTATTGATG
>JAFBJS010040035.1:25423-42535 GCA_016785265.1 Paraplagusia blochii | reverse complement strand
TATATTATATATACATACATAAAACAAATGTAATCATAATATATACATACATTTATATATGTATATATAATAAATATACATATATGTATTTATATATACATCCATATATATGCATATATAAATACACATACTGCATATACAGTAGTATATATGTGTATATATATATATATATATATATATATATACACACACATATTTGCCGTTATAATCCGTCCAAATTGTCCAAACTATACTCTTAATTAATATTCTCGTTATCCTTCCACCTTTTCCCTGCAAAGCCAGCATTTCCCCAATGTATAAAGTCTAAAGAGGCTTAAAGCAATTAGAGCCTTTATTCAATACTTTACTCATCATTACTCAACATTTTCCATCACACCCCTGTCCTCTGTGTCCTCTGACTCCAACTACCTCCATGTCCTCCCTCACTGCATCCATCAATCTCCTCTTTGTCTCCTACCTGGTAGCTCCATCTCTAGGATCATTCTTCTACCAATGTATCCACTGTCCCTCCTCTGGACATGTTCAAACCATCTCAACCTGTCTTCTCTAGCTTTGTCACCAAACCTTCCTGTCGGTGAGGTGAAGTTCTCAATACCCTGACCTTCCCCAGTCAGTCTCACATGTCCTGTCCTGTCCTGTCCTACACACTGCTGCGTCTCTATCGTCTCACACCTATGATGCATTCATTACCAGGAGGAACCACTTGTCAACAGACAGTCGTAATCACCTGCTGCGGAGACAAATGTCCGTTTCTAACTCTGCGACGTCCCTTCAATGAATGTCCTGCCAACTGTTGTCCAACCGCCCCCTCCTGGCTGACCTTACCCCTAGAAGGTAACACTGAGTCAACTCCTCAAACTCCTGGATAATTCTGCAGTTTTCTGGAATTTGTTCTGGTCTCCATCAGCAGATGGACTTGGCTCAGTTGTCATGGAGACGACTGCTGAATACTAATGCTGACACACACACACACACACACACACACACACACACACCTGGTTGTGTCAATGAAAGGTGCTGAATAAAGTTGAGCTGCACTGAAAACAAAGGTTTTTCAAATTTTACAATTAAAATACGATTTTAATACAATTAAAATCTTTTTAAAACTTTTTAAAAAAATACCTGATACTGTGTTTTTGGGGAAAATGTGGGAAATATAAGTTTGTATCCAATTATTGAACCATTTTTTATTAATGTTCAACAATTTTTACTATTTTTTTTTCCATTTTTGGCCAAATTTATTTTCTTCTTTTGACTTAGCTTGGACAGACAGTTCTTTGGTATAACAACAAAACTATTTTTTGTGGAATTTTTTTTCATTTCATTATTTTAACTAAAGCTTCTTTTCTTTCCCATCTTTCTTACATTTGTAAAAATCCAATTTCTGACTCAATTAAATGGTAACAGACATTTTTTATTTAAAAAAAAGTAAAATTTCTTGACTTTTTGATTTGTATGAGTTCTGTATCACTGACTATTATGTTTCTGTTTTTTTTTGTTATCATATCCATGATTCTCTTCTCGGGTTGAATCAGTAGCGACATCATGAGTTCTGGTTCTGGTTCTACTGGGACTTTGAGAAAACTTAGACATTTGAAGACAGAGAACCATGTGAAGAACTAATCCTAACTTCTTAAACTTATAGTTAAAGGTAACTATTGTGGTCCATGTGGTTTGTCCCATTGTTTCCTTTCTGAAGATCTACAGCCACACCTTCTCACCTTCTCACCTTCTCACCTTCTCCTTCTGGGACGTCCTTGTCTGTCACTATGGCTTCACTGTGACTAAGTGTGCGTTGCTTTAGACAAAGGGTCTTCTGATTGTCATGTAAAATGGTAGCTCCATCTCTAGGATCATTCTTCTACCAACGTGTGTCCACTGTCCCTCCTCTGAACATGTCCAAACCATCTCAATCTGTCTTCTCTCCAAACCTTCCTGTCTGTGTTGTCCCTCTAATCACCTCATCCCTGATCCTGTCCATCCTTGTCTCTCCTAAAGAGAATCTCAGCAGCATCTTTAACTCCTCCACCTCCAGCGCTCCACCCCTGTCTTCTGTCTATTCCTAGTGTCTCTAGCAGCAACATAAACTGTAGGTGTCGTTGTTGTGAAGTAATTTCCTACTCAAAATACTTTCCTCTCGTAGCAAACATTTCGTTTTTTCCTACCTATAATATTTTCCTACCCCCTGTTCTCAGGTTGGTAGCATATTTTTATAGCTGCTAAACATTCGTAATATTTAGCTAACACCCGTAAAAGAGAAGGTAAGTAGATGTTGTGGGAGTTTAAAGTACAGTAAAATCCTCCACCTCCAGCTCTGTCTCCTGTCTTCTGTCTCTAATCCATCCATCATGGCTGGTCTCTCCACCGTCCCTCCACCTTAGCTGACTGTCTTCTATCTCAGATCACTCCTGACCTACTGGTTGGTAGATGAACTTGTCTCAGACAGGAGTCACCTTTGTCTCAGTGTTTGACATTGTACAAATTCTGCCTCAGTCATAGGGGGCGTGTTGTCGGGAGTGTACGGCACCGGTTAAAAAAAAAAAAAACATCCAAACTGAAAAACAAGCAACCAGTCCATCAGGGGACGCTGACTGCTGGTAAACAACCTCTGGTTTTGTTTGTTTCTTTCCGGCCCTGTCTTCCTGACAGCGGGGCCTACGGCGTGTGTTGTCCTTCCTGTCACCTCACACAAGGTTCCCCGTAGAACCGGCACATGTGGGCCAGGAGGACAGCAACAAGGCACAGATCTGGGACACTTGGCACAGAACCAGGGAAAAGACTTCCTGATGTTTGTGTGAAATACGTGACAAGTCTGCATTCCTGTCACGTCACGCATTCCATACAGAAGAAAAGAAGAAGAGGAGGAAGAGGAGGAGGAGGAGGAGGAGGACGGCAATGACTTTTCACCTATAATCCCTGGACACAGGACAAGGACAGGAGGACAGGGACAGAGAGGAAGGATGTGTCATGGTGTGTCTACCTGTGGTGGCCACAGACGCAGCATCAGTCGTGTGGCTGCCGGGCTGCCCTTGGGCTCGCGTGGATCCCAGAGCCAGTACCGCATAGATGACGAGTCCACGTAGCAGGACATTGAGCAGCTGGTTCTGGAAACTCATGGTGAAAACCGTGGGAGGAAGTGGAGAAGATCTGGTCTGGTACAGGCAACAAAAAATAAAATAAAAATAAAAATCACAATGAGATCAATGTCGGGGCTGAAGCGTCTTCTGGTTTATGAAAAGTGATGGACCGGAGCCACAGGAGGAGAAGGAGGAGAAGGAGGAGAAGGAGAGAAAATCCCGCAGTCAGACTTGTTTGCAAACGCACCGGCGGCTAACAGCTGGAGACAGGAGACCTGGCAGGAGCGGGGAAAATCCCAAGGAAACCAGGCTTCATTGTGGCTCTTTGAGTGGAGACATTTAAAAAAAAAAACATAAAAAAATCCAAGCGAAACAGGTGAAAAAGCCCAAGAACCGGGAAGAAGAAGAAGGAGAAGGAGAAGACGGAGAAGCTGCGGCGTTTAAATGCGTGGCGGCTACAGCTCCATCTGACGGAATCCCCTCCGAACACGGCGGGTTAGAACCGAACCACGGAACCAGAGACCAGTTGTTTTCCTCTTTAAAATCCGCCTCATGAACCGGTAGAACCGTCGTGTGAAGCGGCGGACAGAGGGAAGGAAACCGTGCGGCTACTTCCACCTACAGTGTACAAACACGGAGCCGTGAGAGAAAGTCGTCTCCCGCCGAAGATCCGCCTCTTCATGACAACGTCGCCGCGAACGTGTCCATTCCGCCGCTGCCTCCGGGTTCCTTCTCTGTCTCTGTCCTCTGTCCCCGTCCCTCTGGGTGGAAGTGGACACAGACGAAGACTTCACCGTGTGTTTCCTCTAAAACACAGCCAGGCGACGCTGCCTCCCAGCTCCCCCTGTCATTTCAGATGCTCCGCCGGCTGATGCTGCTCACCAGCGGCGGGAGGGAAGCCGAGCGAGGGCTAACCGGAAGACACCGCCGACGTCACAAAGGAGGAGGGGCCAAGAGCCAGAGAGAGGAGGAGCCTTCCTTGTGACATGATTTCATGAATAAACTAGACACGTCCGATATTATTGCCGATATGCGATTTAGTCGATATAGTTTAAACCATAGGCGTAGCCAGGGGTGGGCCTTGTCAGTCAGGCTCACCCAATCCAATGAGAGGGCTGATCAAACTTGGCTATAATACTTTGGGGTTGGGCTACGGCCCTGGTTTAAACACTTATATTGTCCAAAACCAGGAAAATGTCACAAAACAATTCAAGTCCATATTGATTTTAAGGCTCGCAATTCGATTAATATGTCAGTTTTCGGTATTCATTTTCAATTTAAATGTTTTAATAATATAATGACCGATTTTGCCGATATTGTGCAAATACTAATATTGTCCAAACTGATACTGATATGTGCCGTTGCTTGGCCACTCAAATATTACAGGTATGCGATTCTGAAAATTTCACCATTTGATTCAATTTAATATTGATTTTTAGGCTCAGATTAGAGAAAAAATTATTTTTCTGTACTTATTTTCAAATAAAACATTCTAATAACATAATGACTGATATCTGATTTTGCCAATATTGTGAAACACTAATATTAGCCAAGCTGATGTCGATATGTGCCACTGTTTGGCTCTTCAAATTAGTTGCACGATTCTGGAAATTTCACTATTTAATCCAATTAATATTCATTTTCAGGCTTATGATTTGATTAAAAAATACATTTTTTTGTATTAATTTACAAATTAAATATTACAACAATATTGTTACCAATATCCGATTTTGACAGTATTGATACCAATATGTGCCGCTGTTTGGCCCCTCAAATTTCACAATTCGATTCAAGTCAATATTGATTTTAAAGCTGTTTATTTTGCTGCTCCGTTGGCTAATGCTACTCACCAGCGGTGGGCGGGAAACCAAGGTTTTTTTTGCAAACCTACAGTATACGAAAATCTCAAATCCCTGAGTAAAAGTGATTCAAGCAAATTAGAAAAAAAAAACACGGATTATTATCAGATTTTCATCATCGGAGAAAAAAACAATATCAATTTTGCCGATATCAGAAAATTATAATGCTAATATTATCAGACCCACCACCCGACAAACCTTTGAGAATATTTTCTGGGTGTAAAAAATTTAATTTTTATTTCTGTGTTAACACAGGATACCAAGGTTAACTTTAAGCCTGGGATTTTATTAAAATATAATGCAAACGTTAGCCACGGCTCAGTAAAAGGCTATGCTAAATATGCAACGTTAACGACCCTTGCCTCAAATAGAACTCAAGATACAGAGAAACTCAGGAAATGTGTCACTGACTACGTGTTTCGGTGCCATGTTGCACATTTTAAGCAAAGCAAGAACAAATGTAAAGCTACATTTTACTGTTAAATCCGTGTCTTTTCGTGAGACCAGTGTTTCCTCAAGTCAGTGTCTGTGTTTTTGCACGATAAGAACATCCGATGCAAACCAGTTTTTTGCCTAAATACCGGAGCAGCTGCCATTTTTGTCTTTCTGAAGCAGTTTTCAGTTGGTTTGAGAACATATCACCATGCAGTACAACACATAAGCCAGCAGGGGGCACTGCTGTGTGAGCAGAATGAGCAGCAGGTACAGTTTCTCCTCAGGGTACTTGTGAGGGCTGATAAAGAGGGTCCAGTTCTGATGAACAGGTGGCGGATGAACAGAGATGGGAGTCAGGGAGTCAGGAGGTGAGTGGGTGAGGAGGTGAGGGGAGGCGCGCTGAAAGACGGGGGCAGCAGAATTCGATACACGGAGCCTGAGGAGGGGGCGGTGGTGAGGACGGAGGCCAACCAATGTGGGAGGAAGAACACATGGTCCATGTGTAGGAGGAGGATGGTGAGGAAGGAGGGAAGATCTGAAACGCTGCCACCTGATATTTACAGACAACACAACACTGACAACTACAGGTGATGGTGAGAACCTTAAGGATTAGTCCAGAAGACACTGAGATTAGGATTGACTCAGGCTTTATTCCAGTTTTATCAAAGCTTGTTTGTTACATAGTGGCAGAAAATGAAGATTAATTTAAATAATAAAAAAAACATTAACAGCTTAGTACATTCTTCAATATTTAAAGCTTAAAAACATGTTTGGTCGCAATATGACGATAAATTAAATACTGCCCCAAGTGGTGGTATTCAGTACCTTCATAAATACAGTGTAAGGCGTGTGCATTGGTGGTTTTAGCCAACATGACATTGAACATTACAAGTGTAGTACATTGGTTATCGTAAAAAAAACAAAAACTAAATCAAGTCTTCAGGAGTCATTCACATTAAGCCGGGCGTGCACTGGGGGATTTTATCCAATCAGAGAAGCCATCTGAATCTGAGGGCTGATCAGTCCACAGCTCACGATTCTTGCACTCAAACTGTACGATCCGATGGCACTGATCGCACCGTACATACAACACATCTGACTCCTGTAGCTACAACTGCTTTGGTCGTTCATTAATTCGACCAAATTAATTCAATCGCAAATAGTTTCCCTCTAGAGCAACTGGACATTGAAGGTTGTTATAGAAAACAAAAGGCTAAAAAGGGAGATGGGTGAAACCAGCCACTAGGGGGCACAAGCCCAGATAAATGGTGGGGTGTGCGTCAGGAAGGGCATCTGGCGTAAAACTTTGGCCAAATGAATGATGCGAGATGACAAGAAAAGGATTTTCATACCAATGACCGCCACAGTTTTCCAACAGTTTTCCAATTGTTCCGACACTACAGCGTACAGTACAGGGTACTGTTGGAAATTGGACAACTGTCGGTCCCAGGTAGTTGGAGTTAGAGTTGTAGATACAGAGGACAGGGGGAGATGGAAAATTCTGACGCGCTGTGACAAACCCTGAAAAAGGGGTCGAAAGAAGAAGAAGGGTTAGACAGGTGATGTTCCAGGTGTTCCTGAAACTGTTGAATCCCTTTTTGACCAGAGGTGAAAAGTCTTCAAGAAACCTATTATGTCCAGTTGCCTTCGAAGAACCTATTTTGGATAATGTGCCAAAAGTCATAATAATTTGTGCCGATAACGTGTTTAGGCAAGGAAACGCCCTGGCAGACATGGTCAGGCTGTTCAGTGCTGCCATGCTGCCCCCTATTGTTGGCTTGTTCTACTCATCTATATCTATGTTCTTGAATGTGCGCAGTTGCAGGTTGAGGTAAAATGGGCGGGTGGATTGGCAGGATTCTGAACGGATTTTCACAAGATTGATTGTGAGGTGTTAATCACTTGTCGCACAACTGAAAAATCGCACAACTCAAAATCGCACAGAATATGCCCGGCTTTAGGGATGTCTGATATTATCAGCCTATATTAGCAAAATTATGTAATATAGTTAAGAAACTGGCCACTAGGGGGCACAAGCCTAGATAAATGGTGAGGGTTGCGTCCGGAAGGGCATCTGGCGTAAAACTTTGCCCAAATTAAAGGCGCCAAGGAAAAAACAAAAAATTGTTGACTCGCTGAGAGAATTGTTGACTCGCTCTGGCAACCGCTGAAAAAAAAAAGGGACAATTTGGAAGGAAAAGAAGAAGAAAGATGTAATATTAATACAATTGGCTGGAATCGCACATAGTGTCCTGAAATTTTTACCTTAGTAAAAAGGTGTTGGACAATTTCGTCAAAAGTTAATATCAGACATCCCTAGTTCACATACATTAGGAGGTTCTGTATCGGTTTTGGGCTGCATTCCTTCCTGTGATTTTGGGCGACTACAGAAAAAACCAAGTGAAGCAACGTCTCCTGACTTTGTTTCCCCACAGTTTGAGTCAACAGATGAATGTTACGCGTCTCCAGGTTCATTAGTGACAGAAATGTTGGGAATCACCACAGAATTGATCGTAGGATGTGATTAACACTTCATTAGCTCAACGTGAAAACATTTGCTGAGGTTTCGTCTCCTAACGTCATTAGGGCTTCACACGTCGGGGCTCCTAATGAGTCGGCTCCCAGCAGGCACTGCTGCACGGATCAGCTTTACTGCACAGCATATGGCATGTGGTGTTGGCTTGCAAACAGCGTAGTATTTCACGAGACAATATTCTATGAATGTTACACATACGAGGAAGACAGGGTTCTCAACGCGTGGTTACGAGGGAAAGATACGATCAAAATAAACCCAGGTGCGTCCACCTGTCCTGAAGAGAGACGGGATTGACAAGTTTCATGCACAGCTGTTTTAACCCTGACTCTTCCAGGTTGATCAACTTTCTTTCAGGTTCCTTACATTCAGTCTAGACAACGAAGACACGATGACATCAACGAAGTCTTCTTCCAAGAAAATAATAAAAACGCTCCGTCTCGCTGGAGATGTTTGCGTTGTATTATCTCTTCCGCTCTTCGTGGTGGTGACTTAGTCGGATAAGAGTTCTATCCTAACCAGGGCTTTGTACCAGTATCGGTTCATTCTGACTAGAATTCCAAACAGTATTTTTACGTTTCTGGTTTTCGGTCCCAACAAAAAATTGATGTTCCTGAACCGGTTAAAGAATGTTCCAGAAACGGTTAACTAGGTTCTTTGTCAGTTGTTTAACCCTATATACTCTTTTAAATATCTATATATGTATTTTATGTTGGAACGGATCGGAATTCTGTTCAGACCAATTCATATATATCTATTAGGGATGTGGATATTCACTCACATAACGATCCGATTCATATCTCGATTCGCAGGCTGCGATCCGATTCAGGAATGATTCATAAAAAATATGAAACGATCGATACAGTTCGATCCGATCCGATTCTGTTTGATTCGTTTTTTTGAACAACACTATACAGTTGCTAGTCTTTTTTAGTTTTAGTTTAGTTTATTTGAAAGGGGAAAATGAAATTTCACCGAAACCGATACATGGAAAAACATCTGAACCATCGGATCGTTTTATTGCATTTTCGATCCATTGGGACTTTTTGGACCGGTAGACTTGGATCGTGTAGGTCACAGAACGATAACCAATCCAAAATGATTAATCTTCACATCCCTAATATCTATATATTTGTGTATATACATATATGTACATATATGTGTACAGTATATATACATATATGTATATATATATATACACACATTATGGCTAGGTCACTGCTTAAGGGAAACCCCTCCACCTGTGGTTCACCTCTTATTGTTGTTTTTGAGATGTGACAGTAGTTGTTAGTCAGTCTGATGCTCCACCCACTGTCTCCATTCAGTCAGTGAACATCACAGGAAGTCGACCTCCTCAGGTCTTTGAACCACAGATGCCGTAGATGTTTCTCGTTTCGTTTCTGTTTCAAGCAAAATGCCAAAAGTTTCCAGTTTTGGTTTTGGTTCCTTGAACTGGTTCAAGGCCCTGGTCTTAGATCCATCCCAACACCTGACGTTTACAGTAGATATAGACAAGAAAAGAAGCAGAAGAACTTCAGCAGGAGATCTCCAGAGATGAAACAAGTGTCCCACCATACCTGTCCTTTTAGGAGGTCAAGAGACACAGCAGTGGTAGACAGTTGGACTGAACCTGTTAATGTCCAAGTCCAGCAGTCTGGAGTCAAAACACTTTGACTGCCAGGTCTCAATTGATGGAGTCTTCACATGATCTCAGATAAATGACAGCTAAAGGCTTTGAGCCTTCTCTAGGCCCCCTACAGGGTAAACATGGTCATTGCAGCAGAAGAACAATCACAATTAGCATCAATCATATTATAAGGACAAGTTTGGTGGGACAAAACACAATGCTGATCAGCTTTGGAGGCCACCTCGGGCCCCTGGACCTGATCTTCTGTAGTTCCAATGAGACCAGGACCAGAAGTTCATCAAGGAGGACAAATACACACAGACACACACACTGGTGCAGAGACTGGTGCTGATATATGAGGGTCATATGCTGCTCACGCTGTGGTGGCTGAAGTATTGTAAATACTTGTGTACGTGTGTACTGTGGAGGGTCCATACTGTACCAGTACTCAGACCCTGCTTCACATGGTGGTGGCAAACAAGAAGATCTGGATCAGAGGCATCACCTTCAGGGTGGAGAGATCAGCCAGGACGGCCTGCAGTGGAAAAAAAGACAATTATACAATGAATATTGTTTTTTCAACACAATATGTCAGCTGACCAGTCAATAACTACTAAGACTTGATCTTAATGGGCAAACTATGGGCAGAGGGCCGGATGTGGCCCGATTGGGACTTAAATCCGGCCCTCTTGTCTAAATTAAGTTTTTAATTCAGATTATTGGTATTCTTCTAACTGTTCCATACAAGGCCTCTAGAGGGCAAAAATGATTAAAAAGACCTTATGTGGACAGACAGACAGACAGACAGACATACCATTTTCACATTGGCACCTAATTCGGTATTCATTGCGACGCAAAACCAGTTTCGCTCCCTGTTTGCGTTCACATTACAAACTAACGCGGATTCCCTCCTAAACTAATGATCATTGATAGATAGATAGATAGATAGATAGATAGGTAGGTAGGTAGACAGATTAATAAATAGATAGACAGATAGAGAGATAGACAGGTAAGTAGGTAGGTAAGTAGATAGACTTTATTAAACCCCAGTGAGAACACTTCAGAAAAATAAAGAATTGATGGACCGGTTGTTGTCCACTAGGCAAAGTATTTGCCCACTTCTGGACTAAACAACGCTAAAGTTCTGAGGTTTTGCTCATTAAGACAGGTTTATTGAAGACATGCGTGTGATGATGCTGGACAGTCTCTGCTGTGGACGGTGGACACTCAGCCTCCCTGTCCTTTGGAGACGGTGGGGAGATTAAATTTAGGGAGATGGTCGCGTTCAGAGAAGCGGTCTAACGTTTCAACGCTGGGCCTGAGGTTCTAAATATAAGACGAGGAGCGGTGTGTTATGATAGCTTCACTTTCCTGGGGCAGGTGCTGGACCAGCCCGCTGCCCCGCGCGTCACTCTCAGGTTTAACCCCCTTCACCCTCAGTGAGGGAGACGAGTCATGGTATGGATTACTGTGGTCATATGACAGGCCTGGTTACTGTAACAGACATGGAGACAGACATGGACGTGGACCGCAGGCAGGCCAGTCAGTCTGACCTGGAGTGGATCATGGAAGGTCTGTGGTTTATGGACCTAAAAGGAGAGGTGCTAGGAAAACAGGAGTCTGGAAGTGGTTCGAGGACAGACGGGCTTAGTTTTCTCAGACGTGTGCGCAGCAGGAGACGGGTTCAACGCTCATCGGTGTCTATTTAGGGCCTCATACACGGGGAATTTGTCAGGGACGGACGGCGAGGGCTACATTTCAGGTCTTAGGAGTCAGGTGTGAAAATGAGCGTACCTCAGCCGAGGCCAGTGATGTCACTTCCATCAGGTTCTCAGCACGGAAGGCAAACACAGCAGCTGCTAAAACTGGAGACGGGATGAGTGAGAGGGGACGGGGGGACGGGGGTGCAGAGAGAGGACACAGGGGGGTGAGATGACAGGAAGTGGGACAGATGACAAGTGGACGAGAAAGAAAGACTGACTGGAGCAGAAAGTCTGGGCTGTGAAGACACTGACCCAGTGACATTTCATGACGTGATTAAGCAGCTAGTAGGGAAACATCGCTCTCTAGTGGAATAAAAGGTGAATTACATCAGTAAAATGGTAATACTTATTTTTCATACTAATTATCCAACAACATCACTCTGTCCTTGGGAATCATGTCTTCTTACTTGGGTCTTCTATATGAGTCTCCAGAAAAGAAAATTGGAAAATTCATGATGGATGATATCTGTCCAGGACTTTTTCCCAAGACAGTGAAGGCATCAACTGTTACTATTACCATTTTAGATAATAGTTGACATTTTCATTTAACTAGATGAAGTTCAAGATTAGTGCGATGTATTTGAGCAGGATGTACATTATAATATTGACATTTATATATTTAAGGACGTGATCATTTGTCAGGACTCAAACAGCTTTTTTAAAATGAACAGAAGAACAAAGGAAATCCAACCTGCAACAATCTCCAGGGAGTCGTATCCAAGGATTCGATCCCAGAGCAGGAGCAGCTGATCAGTGGACAGATAACCAGAGAAGGCTCGGACCAACCACTTGAAGGCGATACGCAACCTGTGGGGGGGGGTGAAGGAACATCTCACCAACTTCACTGACAAGAACTTTTACTCTTACTAATACAAACTACAGGAAGTAAAGGAAATGAAACTTCCTGTCATTGTGATTCACACAACAAAATGTCACCTCTGTATTTAACTCATCACCAAGTGAACAGTGTTCAGCTTTGAGTAGGGCTGGGTTAAAAAAATGTGTTAATCGATTTGAATCGATTTTTTTGTTAATAGGACAATATCGATTCATAAATCCAAAAATCGTTTTTTTTTTTTCCTTCTTTTCCCAACAACTTTACATGTGCTCATGCACCAGAGGTGATTACTTATTTACGTGGTTACATGCGAGTTAACACACTCGCACGTAAAACAAATGTAAAAACAAGTCATGTCAAATAAAATGATGGATTAATATGACTGCCTTGAGTAAATTTGTGATGGAAATAAATGTAAAAAAATACATTTTTATTAGCAAATGGGTTAAGTTTCAATTTTAGCTTAGATTCTTCTGAGAATAACGTTGGTACCAAACAATAATTGATATGACAAAAACTGAATCGAAAACTGAAGCGAATCGTAAATTGAATCAAATCAAACCCTTGTGAATCGAATCGAATCGATTTAGAAAATTTGAATCAATACCCAGCCCTAGATTTGAGCATCTAGGGAGCTGTGAGTGAGGACGGTGTCATGCTCACTGGACCTCAGTGGTAACATGGTAGTCGGTGGATTTGGACCTGGAACCCCTCAGACACCTGTTGGGTTCCTTAACCACTAGGCCACTGTTCATGCAATGTAAGATGTCAGACAGATAGATAGACTGATCGATAGACAGACAGACAGACAGATGAGCAGATACCTAGGTAGGTAGGTACATAGATGGATAGATAGATAGATAGGTAGATACATAGCTGGATGGATTTGAACCTGGAACCCTCCAGACTCCCGTCTGGTTCCTTAAACACTTACGTATCCACTGTCCCAGCAATGGAAGACGTCAGCATTTATGGATAAGTAGATGGCTAGATAGGTAGGTAGGTAGGTACATGGATGGATGGGTAGACAGACAGACAGACAGACAGACAGACAGACAGACAGACAGATCCATAGGGGAGCAGTGAGTGTGGACAGTGCCATGCACAGTGGACCTCAGAGGTAACTTGGCAGTAGGTGGAATTGAACCCTAACCCTCCAGACCTCTGTGCGGTTCCTTAAACACTAAGCCACCGTCCCAGCAATGGAAGAATCCATAACAACACAACTTGTCTGTTATTGTTAGCATATTTGCTATTTGTTTTAGTTGACACTAAACACTTCATTTGCAAAAATTGAGTTCCCTTTCTTGACCTCTAGATGGTGCTAAGTGCACATTCAACAGGAAGCAAATTCTGTCCTTCACATATGATGATGCATTGTGGGATATTAATTCTAATCATGTGATCTGGTTCAAAACCCAGAAGCTTCTGCATGAGTCTTCACTTTGAACCTACTAACACCTTCAATTTGCTCATCACTGCCACCTACTGGATTGTTATAACCTCATTACCAGGCTGGTGGAGATGTATGAAGAAGGTGAATCTTCTACTTCTACTCACGGCTGTGCGTCGATCTGCCTCAGGTGGTAGAAGAGCTGAGGAAGATGAGTCTGGATCAGCTGCTCAAACTGCAGACACAGGGAGACGATGCCCTGCAGGAGAACACGTGAGAACCTGATGTCTCTCTGCTGTCTGACAGGTCCACACCATACTGAGAGAGACGGAGACGGATCTGAACCACTCACCGAGGGAGAGGAGGAGATGGAGTGAAGTCTGAAGAAGTATCTGACGTACATTTCTCTGAAGACGCTGTACAGCTTGGACGGCTCGTTGTACAGGTAACACAGAGGAGCCACTGCCCAGAAGACAGAAGACATCAGGGAGTCAAACATCTAGGAACCCCCTCTGTCCATCACTCAGGTCCATTCATGTGCTTTTACTCACCATACATTGAAAAACCATGGAAGGGGACGACTCCTGTAGGACATGGACATTCAGTTACCTGAGGCACAAACATCTGGTTTTCTTCACTAACTGTTACCTATATAATGTGTAGTTGTTTATCTAAACCAGGGTTGAGGACCTCCACCCACACTATCAATCCACCGATGGACCACGTCAGCTTTCAGTGTTCAATAAAAAAGAAAAAAATTAATTAAAATTGTCAGTTTCCTGTACTTTCTGTGTAATACCACACTGAACCAGAAGGGGGCTCTGGATCAGGGTTTTGAGAACTATAGGACTTACCATAAAAATGTGGAGAACAAATCTATAAATATTATTATAGATCTCACATCAAGGTGGCGGCCGCAAAATATTTCACAGACCGCAAATGGCCCACGGGCCACAAGTTTGACACCCCTGATCTTAACAAATTAACTAGAGTATTAACTAGAGGTGAACTTCATTTTCACCTCTTACCAAATACCAAAAATACACTTTTTGGCCACTGTGACACAAACAAAATATGGATGTGTATCTGAACGCACCACATGTTGTTGACATATTTAATTTTAAAGAATAATAATCTCTCACTTTTTACCTTTTTCCCCCATTTTTTAGTGTTATTAATAAGTGTTATTATACCAATGAAGCTACTAACACTGCTAGCATTAACCTTCCTGTTTTCATGTGTATGTTTACTACTAACATTACCTACTAACACCTACTGTTCACTGTTCTGGTTGTACAGACCTCGACCTACCTATCTATCTACCTACCTACCTATCTATCTATCTATCTATCTATCTATCTATCTATCTATCTATCTATCTATCTATCTATCTATCTATCTATCTATCTATCTACCTACCTACCTACCTACCTACCTACCTATCTATGTATGTATCTATCTTTCTATCTATCTACCTACCTATCTATCTACCTACCTACCTACCTACCTACTTACCTACCTATCTATGTATTTATCTATCTATCTATCTATCTATCTATCTATCTATCTATCTATCTATCTATCTATCTACTTACCCACCTATCTATGTATTTATCTATCTACCCATCTATCTATCTATCTACCTACCTACCTACCTATCTATCTACCTACCCATCTATCTATCTATCTTAATCCTCTTCTCCAATACCTGGTTACAGGGAGAGTAGTTTCCATAACTGCCACCCAAATCCCACTGCACCCTAGTATAGAGTCTAATGGAAGTTTTGTAGGTTAATGCTCTGCTCAGAGGAGGAAGGAAGGGAAGCAAACAGCTGCTCAAAGCGCCTCAGTAGTAAACTGGCAGTTGGTGGATTTGAACCTAGAACCCTGTGGTCCCAGGGGCAGCTCCTTTATCACCACTGCAGCCAAACATTAGTTCATTTTTGGCTAAAATGACAATTTCGATCAATTGTTTTGATCAGATTTTGTCGGTGAATCAGCAGCTAATTTCCTCGACACAGATTCATTTTGAGTTTGACAGCCCCCTGCTGGTGGATTTGAAGTCCTGCAGAATAAAAACTGCTTCCTTTACCCTAGGCCACAACATAAAACTAATAAAATGATAAAAAATATAGATTTTAAGACACAATAATTTGACAATAATATATTTATATATATATTTATATTAGTCTCCATATCAAACAGCAGGGAGGAGTTTTAGCCACAAACCCGTGTTAGTAGTTAGTAGTCAACAATGTTTTATTTCTGTGCGTCTCTAATATTTACTCCACCCAGTCTTCAGTTTTATCTTGACTCTACCTGGAAGATCTGTGATTTATTTTGAAGGAATCAAAGACGAGATTAAAACAGATCAGAAGAAGGTGATAAATGTACAAACATCTCACCGTTAGGAGGATAAACCACAGCAAAGTCTTCATCTCCTTCTTTTCCTGTAAAACAAAGAAAACAACAGGGATACGAGTGTGTGAGTGTGTGTGTGTGTCTGTGTGTGTCAGTGTGTGTGTGTGTGAGTGTGTCTGTGTGTGTCAGTGTGTGTGTGTCATGTCCTTGGGCAGTGGATCACTGTCTCATCTCACCTTGGATGTAGGATTTAGGAGGGGTGGCGCTGTTGTACTTGAAGTGGTCCAACACGACCGTGTCTCTGGAGAAACACAGTAAGACCTGGACCAGAAGACACAGTGTGGAAAAGATTGACTTTCACACCTTTTATTTACAGTTTGTTCTGCATTTATTTTTATTGATTTGAAAGAAACAACTGGTCCTTTCTTCTTCTGGTGTGTCCACAGTGAATCCTCCTTCTCCATCTCCCCATGTCCTCTGTATCTTCTACTCTGACTCCAACTACCTCCATGTCCTCCCTCACTGCGTCCATCAATCTCCTCTTTGTCTCCTACCTGGTAGGTCCATCTCTAGGATCATTGTTCTACCAATCTCTAGGATCATTCTTCCACTGTCTGGACATGTCCAAACCATCTCAATCTGTCTTCTCTAGCTTCTTTGTCTCCAAACCTTCCAGTCTGTGTTGGCCCTCTAATCACCTCATTCCTGATCCTGTCCATCCTTGTCTCTCCTAAAGAGTCACTGTCTGGACATTGAAGCAATACTTCTTCTTGTCCATGACCTTGTTGTCCCTAGATTGGACATCACAAAGTCAGGAAGGACATATGCAAAAGGATCTGAAATTGAATCCCAGACCAGACTCTCAAACTAAATCATGTCCTCCCTCACTGCGTCCACCAATCTCCTCTTTGTCTCCTACCTGGTAGCTCCATCTCTTCTACAAATGTCTCCACTGTCCCTCCTCTGAACATGTCCAAACCATCTCAATCTGTCTTCTCTAGCTTCTTTGTCTCCAAACCTTCCTGTCTGTGTTGTCCCTCTAATCACCTCATTCTTGATCCTGTCCATCCTTGTCTCTCCTAAAGAGAACCTCAACATCTACCACACCTCACACCTCATCACTTCATGTCCTGCACCAATCTAACATACTTCTCAGCCACTCCTGACTTCCTCATACAAAACCACAATTCCTCCTCAAAATTCCTGATCCTGTCCATCCTTGTCTC
>JAFBJS010040035.1:0-18292 GCA_016785265.1 Paraplagusia blochii | reverse complement strand
GAAAAAGCAAGAGAAGACAGATTGAGATGGTTTGACGGCCCCCAGAGGAGGGACAGTGGATACATTGGTAGAAGAATGGTCCTAGAGATGGAGCTACCAGGTAGGAGACAAAGAGGAGATTGATGGATGCAGTGATGGAGGACATGGAGGTAGTTGGAGTTAGAGTGGAAGATACAAAGGACGGGGGAGATGGGAATTGTTGACTCAGTGTGGCAACCACTTTTTGGCCCACGCCAGATTTCCACAAATTGAAAGCAAGGTTTGTGTCAATGATGCCCCCTTCTGGCCATATTATTGCCTAAATCAGTTGGACACACACAAGACACACACAAACCAAACATTCATCAGTATGTGATCCTTATTCTGTGTCTTTATCCTTAGCCTGATAAACCAGATCCCTTTTAATGGAGTTATTCCACAAACCTACCATAAAAAATACTATTTTATGTTATAATATATACCATACTAATACTGCATATTAGCGGTATACTGCATATACCGCTAATACTGCATATTCTGCCAGTATATGAGTCCTATAGACTGGGGAGCATCTCTTGTGAGCATATAATACGATCACACGGGCCAAATATTATCACAATCTGGACCTGCTTTGGCCCCCGGGCCTGATGTTTGACACCTTTAATCTCTGTCCATATCAAAGTAAAACTTGTAGCCTGTCAATTCAGACAACACACTATGTGTTTTGTTTTCTTCAGTCAGACAGTCAGTCTACAATAGGTGTTTCTGCTCTGTAGTGTTTCTAATCCAGCGTTGGCGGGTGTGTACGCGACGTAATCCGAATTAAAGCTGCTGGTGGCCATCTGCTGTCTCCTTACGCAGCTCAGCCGCGCACTACTTTGTTACTGCATCCACCTCAGTCCGCCCCCTCTGCTCACGTCTGCGTGTGTATTTGCGCCGGGCGGAGTAATTCGTGTGGGTATCTCTTGCATGCGTGTGCGTGTGCACGAGAGGGAGTTCGAGAGAAGGAGGAGAGAGAGAGAGAGAGAGGGAGAGAGAGAGAGGGAGAGAGAGGGAGGGAGGGAGCTCCACGGCTGCTGTTTGTCACTCATTGTGCCTCGAACACTGGTGGCGACAAGGACCAAAAAATTGACTTCGGTTTCAGTTGTTATTCCTGGAGAGACTGATTCCTGCTCCCGTGTCTTTTTGGTTTGTTTCTGCATCACCAGGAGCGACAGCCCGTGTGGTTAAAGTGCGATTCCTCCTCCAGGAGAATATCTGTGAGACGTTTACAATGCTTCAAATACGGGACTTCATCTTCATCTGCTGGGGGCTGCTTCTCGCTGGATGCGCAGGTAAGAAGGAGAGCTAAAAAAAAAGAAGGGGGGAAATGGTGCCGAGTTATTTTTGGTGCATGTGTGGAGTTGTGCGCCAGATTGGTTGGCGTGCACGCAGGCCGAGCAGTGGGTCTAAATTCGGAGCAGCATCCTCCGCCTGATCCCACCGGCGGCTGCATCCTGAGTGACTCCGGACTGTGGCACTCGCCACGGATGCGAGTTGTGCTCTGCGCAAAACATTCAGAGCGGTTCAGGAGGAAGACAAACTTCCAAACTTGTCTTTTTCCAGCTTTCAAATCCGCACATGACACAGTCGATCAGATGTGTAATCTGCTTTTTTCTGGGTTTCTGATTCCGCTCCAGTCTGTCCATGTGGGGACGTTTGCGCGCAGAAGAGGGAGACACAGTTTCCCGGTGTCTTTTTTTGGCTCACTGTCCCCTCTGAGCTGCGCCAAATTGCAAGGTTATGTCTCCCAAACACACACGTGTGGTGTTTGTCCAAGTCCAGGTCTGTGTGTTCGGCAGGTTGGAGTAGATGGATGCTGCCTGGTGGAGATGGAGAGGTGATGCAGAGCAGGGACCTCTCGCTCTCTTTCTCTCCCCCCTTCTCTCTCTCTTCCTCCCCTCCTGCCAGCAGCCAGTATTGATTATTCTCCATATGCGCGCTCCTCAGTTGCAGTTTTGAGTTTCAAATGCGTCGATGTGATAAATTCTAAACGACATTTACTCCTCTGAAAGTCCGACCAGGCGTTCTCTCCCCCCCTGTGACCGTTCTCCTGGTGACGCACCGGGGATGGAACGCCGCCTGCAGCCCTGGTTGCCCCCTCTCCGGGGAGCTTTTGTTTCAGTGCAACAAATAGGCTTGAGGATGTTTCCAAAGGTGAAATACGTGGTGTATAGATCATTTCTTTTTCTTTTGTCAGATCATGCATGTTGGAGTGAATGTGAGAAATCTGGAAACCCTTGCATTTGGCCGGAAAAGTGCGCGGAAAAAAGTACCATTGCGCGCCAGCCTCCCTGTCATTATTCATGTCACTGTTGTTTTTTTTCCCCTCCGTGTTGACAAACAGACAGCTGTAGGTTCAATTCCCCTGCTCCGTCTTAGGGCGTTGGATCTTTTTGACATATGGACCCACGCTGATTAGATCGCACTTTTCTTCCTCTCTTTTATCTATTTTTTTTTCAAAGATTTTCGTTGGTTTTTGGGTGAAAGTCCTCATCCATTCAGCACCAATGAATAGTCATTCAGTGGATACAATAGAATCCAATCCAATCCCAGAGCCCCCTCAGTTATCTAGGGCGGAAAAGGGGACCCTTTCTCCCCATAAACCCCCACCTTGTGCGCCGCCTGTACCCTCCGCCTACTCTCCTCCCTCCTTCCCCCTGCATCTGCTCTCCCTCTCCCTCACTTTGCAGACGGCAAGTGGAGTTCGTGGACCCCGAGGGTTCCCAGGAGAGAGGAAGACGAGGTTGATTTGATAATAAATTAGAAGGGTGCAGTGACGGTTATTTTAACCCCAGGTGTCGTCTTTCCTCTTATATGGACCCGGTGTTTTGTTGCTTCTATATTCTTTTATAGTGTCTCTAGTCTTCTTTAATGGACGTTTGATTCCACCAATGAGATTGCTCTCTTTAGACCTGTTTATAGACCTACACTGACACGGCTCTAAAAATAAATGAATACATTCTCTTTTTTTATAACATTATTTTAAGTTTCGCCACATCAACCACAGTGTTTCCATCAGTAATTTATTTTTTTTTTATTCCTGAGAATAATCTCTAACTCCATCTACCTCCATGTCCTTCCTCACTGCATCCATCAATCTCCTCTTTGTCTCCTACCTGGTAGCTCCATCTCTAGGATCATTCTTCTGCCAATGTCTCCACTGTCCCTCCTCCTGTCTTCCTGTCTGTGTTGTCCCTCTAATCACCTCATTCCTGTCCATCCTTGTCTCTCCTAAAGAGGATCTCAACATCTTTAGAAAGATGATAAATTAAACTTATGGTTTAATGGACTTTGGCTTTTAGTCAGTGTGTATTTGATAGTCCAATAATTTCAATCAGTGTTTTCCCTTTATTTTGGAGCCTACCCAAGTAAGTAGGTTGACTACTCATTGCTTTTTCCCGTCTCTTTCACTGTATGCTTGCATTGAGGCAAAAGTGGACTTATTTTTGGGTTCTACTGTCAAGAATCAGATGATTTTTTTGTGGGTACCATTGTGTCACACCCATGCTCAGACCTTCAAACCAGTGTTCTCCTAATTAAACTAATATATATATATATATATATATACATGATATTATATTTTTATTTTTTAGGCCAATAGCAGAAGTATTTAATGGCGTTTTCATTTTAGTCGCCAATTTTTGGCTCTTGATTGACTCTTTCACATCTTCTACTTTGCCAAAAACAAGTGCTGTTGTTTTCCAAAACAACTGGCATTCATTATTCTGATGTATATTGAAAAAAAAATTATTGAATCATAGTTGTCATTTCACATATACACCACTAGTGGCCACTAGTTACCCTAATTGCCATACTATTTTCTTTGACGCAAAAAAAGTATCTTTATTTTGGGGCCAACACAGGAATTGATACACAGTTCTACGTCTCTCCACTTTGCCAAAAAAGTATAGAAAAAAACTTTGTGTGCCACCGGAGGGAGCACAAGTCCCACCTTTGGTACGCTCGCCATAATTTGAGAACCTCTGTCAACGCTGACAACAACAACAGTGATGGGTACAAAACAAGTGGGGCAGTCCCTCTGCTATTGCCTGGAATCGCATTAACGGAGAAAATTCAAAGAAATTGATCCTAATATCCGATAGACCGGGGGTTGCATTAAGAGGGTAATGACATCAACATGAAGTTTGAGCGGCTGAGAAATGTAATTACAGTTATGGATTTTCAGTTCCTGTTCCAGATCAGTGATGATTACATTTTGTAGTCACGACAGGCATTAGGATGGAGAGGCACACCAACCGAGACTGTCACAGGTGGACGTTAGAGATGGACCTTATGTGTCCAAGCCGGTGTCTGCAGTCAGATGGAGTTACTCCAGTGTGTCTCAGAGGTGCCCACCAAGTGTGATTGAAGTGATCTTCTGTGTCTAGGATCATTAATTCCTGCCTGTAGGAGTGTTGATTCAGATTTCCAACCCTAAGTTTACTGATCTGCTGTCACTGTAACTTCTGGAAGGCGCTTTCTTTCCTGCTTTGTTTCTCTTCTCTTCTCTTGTCTTCCCTTGTCTTCCCATCTTTATTTCTTTCCTCCATCCTGTGCAGACGTGTCCTCCAAGAAAGTTCAACTTGGCCTGGCTTCATGCTCTGCAATGCAGCGTCATAAAAGACAAATACCTCTATCACATAACCGAGGTGATTTGGCAGCAATCGTCAGGACGCGAGGATGAAATTATTGTCATCGTGAAAACTTTCCAGACTCGTAAAACACTCCTCGGTTATATTTTTAAAACCTGCGCCTGTGACAGAATTTCAGACTCACACGTCTATTACTCAGACTTTACTTACAGTATATACTTCTTCATTTCATTGAGAATGGACTGTTTTACTGGCAGTATGTCCTTAGCCATCAATTATAACCAAGTTTTTTGGCCTGTGAGCGCAAAAAAAGTGTATTTCACTATATACTGGATATATATTTTACATTCTTCCTATTGTCATATCTTTGGTTAACCTCACGCTTGTATCTTTGCAGAGTCAGTTGAAGCACGTTGCTGGATTGCATTTTGTTAGTAGCTTTCAAAATAAAATGCAGTTTGGTTTTTGGCCACTTCTTCAACAATCGATTGACACGAAATAGGCAGAGATTTTATCAGATCGATCATTGACTTCATTTTGGCTTTTCCCATTGCTATAACAGAGCCACCATTTAGCTTTTTCTATCGGAATGCCTGTAAAAAAAAAAAACATGCCAATGTTTTGTGTGCTACATTTGACTTGCAGTCGAGTCAATGTCCTTAGCAACGTAATAAGCCTATGAAAGGACATCTCCTTGTCACGGCACACAACGAAATTCAACCTCTGCACTTAACCCATGATCAATTTGAACAGTGGGAACGCTGCCATGCTCAGTGGTAACCTGGCAGTTGATGGATTCGAACCTGAAACCCTCTGGACCCAAGTCCAGTTCTTGACCACCTCTGCCTATGTCATTTATTTATTCCAGGTGTCTCAAACTCAGATAAGTTGAGGGGCCACCACCCACACTATCAATGTGTTCAATACAAAAGGAAAAAAAATGATTAAAAATCTGTTTCCCATATATTCAGTGTAATACAGCACTGAAACCAAAACTGTGGATCAGGGCTTTGAGAACTATAAAACTCTCCATAAAATGTGGGGAACAAATCTATAAAAGATTATTATAAATTTTAACATCAAGATGGGGGCCCCAAAATATCATTCCTTGGGCAGCAAATGGCCCACGCGCCGCAAGTTTGACCCCTTGGATTTATACAGTAGCTTGCTCGTTTCAACTTCTGAGCAGAGTTCAATCAATTTTCTTCAAAACACAGTTTTTTGTTCCAACCAAGCAGCAGCACACCTGATTTCACAGGTTTAGTCAGCTGATCTGGGTCATCTGACAGCTGATTGGTCAAACTATGGCGCTCCTTTCTGGAACAGTTTGGGGATGCCTGTTTTTATTGAACCTTTTTTAATGTTTTAACGTTAGCGCTAACTTCTGACGTCACATCCACTCATACAGGTTTTATTGTTCTAAGCTACAACAAGTGCTGCTTCATTACCACCATAAAAACCAAGTGTTTCCTCTGAACGTCGGGTCGCCCTTGCTGCACCTGCCTTTGCATTTGCTGAGATCGGATTCGAGTGATGTAAAATCCACAGTAGCTCGCACGGATAATTGTGACCATGTGTGTTTGACTCTCCAGAATGAGGGATGATCTTTGCAGAGGCAAACACTCTGAGGTTCACTTAATGACCGTCTGGGCCTATGGTAGTGTCCCGCGCATGAAGCTTTGAGCAGAAGAACGTTGCAGGCCCGACAGAAACTACTCCATTTCTAAATGGTTAGCATATGGTGCTTTAACTGCTGCTGCTGTGGTGAGTTCAAAGCCACTATGAAAATAATACAGGCTATTTTTGACTTAGGGGGAACTGGAAAAAGCAGCCAAACAAGGGGAAAATTATAAGGCGTTTTTAGCCTCCTCTCTGAATAAAACTGAACTCTAAGCTTTTGGAACTTGGCTCCTGCAGTTGTAACCGGATCTGTTGGGCATTTAAAGTGACATGTCCACATTTTCCAACCAATTTATTGCAGCTTATGTTGATCAAGTTCTTAGTCTAGAAGCTTCTCGGGTTACAGATTGGATTGGACGTGCTCTCGGCCGCGCGTTGTACACAGCCACCACTGCTTGTTTAACAGGCATCGCAAAAACTCAAGGCAGCATTAAAGCAGCATTAAAGGCCGACTTTTCATCGAGCCATGGTTTCACATTTGCCAGATGTGACTTCTGAGAGGCTGCTGAAGTTCACATCATCATTTTTTTATGACTTTGACTCCTCTTTTCCATCCGTTCTGTTTCGACTCGGAGACGATGTCCGTTGAGCCACAAAAAGACATTCTGGCCTACATAAGGCTTGACTGGATGTGGCTTATTAGGAAGTATCAGTGTGGATCTACCATCCAAAATGATATTACAAGAAGGGTTGCCTAACATTGGGCCAGAAGAACTCATATTCTAGCATCTGGGCCACCTATAAACTCACCTGAGTCGACCTTGTATTAGATGAGAAGAAATGTGGTTTTATTGTCCAATCATTGCATCTAGATCCCCATTGGATACAAAAATATGACACAGAATAATACATTATTTTGATCCTCAAGGTGCAAAATACACTTGTTTCTTTATCTTTACTGAATTATTCATTAGATTGGATTTTTATCAAACAGTGTAGTTTGTTTATCATTTAAAAATCAATGTCCTCTCATGTTTTTTCCGAGTGGATTTTTTTTTTTTTTTTAGGGCAGCTTCTGGTCTGAAAACATCGGGGTTGGAAACAGCTTGGCTGGCTGATGGATTTCTTCTTCACTAACTGTTAGATCAGAGCCGGGCTGTCTTTGCATATTAATCAGAAAGTGAATAGGGAGCATGGGTTATTTGCATTGTGTGAGCTCTGGAGGTGTCCTGTAGAGGACTGAATGTGGAGAGGACAAACACTAAAATGGCCTTGTTGTGCAGAATAGAGCAGATTAGACCTGAGACTCTTGAGGGACTTCTTGAGGGACACATTGCTACTATTTGAAACATTTCCCAAAGTTTGTCAGTACAAGTCGGCCTTTAATTTAGGTTGTGTTTTGAAAAAAATGGACGCCAGTAAATATCAGTAATCCAACTTTATGTTGTTTTGGTGTAAACATAATAAAAGGTTTGTTTCTGGATAATTATGAATGAAAAATTAGCCCAGGTTTAAAACAAATATGACATTATTTTTTTTTTTACATATTTGTTTTTGTTGATATAGTGAATTATTAATCAAACCTATTGTTGCATTGAGTTAGCATCGATTACACTAGCGATCTCAAACCCAAATAAGTTGAGGGCCACAGCCCCCACTGTCATTTGGCCAAAGGGCCAAATTAGCAGTTAATGTTCAGTAAAAAAAGAAAAAAAAATGGTAAAAATGAAATGAAAAAATAAAAATACAACACTTCAGACTAGTTTTGTAATACTCACATTCATCTACTGCCTTGTATACCAATGAATGCATCCAACAAAACCATTTTTAGCATTGATTTGCAGTAGAATCCTTCCATAAATCTTGTGGAACCTGCTAATATTCAACTTTCACATCAAGGTAGAGGCCGCAAAATATCGCCTCACGGGCCACACACGGTCCACGGGCCTCAAGTTTGAGACCCCTGAATTACACCGATCTGCCAATGCTAGTACTTTGACTTCCACACTTTGATTTGCAGCCTGAGCCTCCAGTTTCACTCAAGTTTTTATTCTTGTGGTCCAATGCTGAGGTGTTGTTGACGACATGGGGACTTCCTGGAGTTTTCAGAGTCGGTGCTGATCTTCATGTTCTGGGTCTTCCTGGGGTTTGTGAACAGTGATAGTGGAGGAATGAGTGCCTCTCCAATCTGGCTGCCTTATCAGTGACCTTAGCTGCTTCAGGCTGCAGGTCGCTCACTTCTGTGACGCTGCCAAGTCTGGCGGCAATGGACTTGATCAGCGTGAAACAGAAACCCAGTGTGATGTCCTCGTCCTCCTTGAAGTTCCTGGGGAACTATCTGAACCTTCTGTGTGTGGAAGAGATACTGTTTGTACAAAGTGATGTTTCAATTTTCTTTATTGTCAGCATGGGGCCCTACTGTTATTTCTAACAAAGCCTTATTTTAGGTTACTTTGACCAGGACCCGTACTGTGTGAGCAGATGGTGTTATTTATCAGGGGTGTGAAAGTCGAGCGCTTTTGATTCTCCTGTGATCATTATTGTGTTAATGTTCTAAAGAGATATTTTCCTTCTGTGACTTTTGCCAAACACTGTAGGTTTTAAACAAATACTGTTGGCATTTGGACTCCAAAATAATTACAGACCGCTCCAAGTGGAGAAAAACACCATTTGTGATTCAGACGCTTGTTTATGAACCGTTGGTTCAGTAGCTAAATAAACGCATAGTTTTTCCGAGCCAATCAGAAAGAAAAACACTACCAAACACTGCAGCACCATGTTATGTCTTCTCAGTTAAATGTACCTTAAAACAGCGGTCCCCAACCACTGGGCCGGGGACCGGTAGCAGTCAGTGGGTGAATTGGTGCCGGGCCGCAGAGAAATAATGTTTCCTTTTCTTCCACTTGATCCATACCCATATCAACAAAAGAACTGACCAATAGAATGGCTAGGATTCTATCATCAATAATGAAACTGTATTTGATTAGGACTCATAATGATGCTAACCTTGTATACCGGTTTGGTAGCAGAAAATTATAGGCTGTGTGCACTTGAGAAACCCTTTTTGTGCTTATGCACAGTTAATTTTGGTAGGAAAAATTTATAGGTAGGAAAATATTTCAGAACACCGGAAATTAAATTTTATTAAGGGGTATTGATCTGCCACAACTTAATGACAGGTCTATGACAATATATTATATATAATGTTGAGCCAGTATTTCAAATACCATCCAGGAACCACGTGTTCTTCAAACCATCCAAGAAGGTTTGAAAGACACGTGGTTCACATTTAAATGTTTTACATATGGAGCAGAAAATATATGAATGGAAACCAGCAGGGCAGCAGCACGAGTGGTCAACATATGTATATAATATAAAAAAAAGGGAAAAAAAACTATGGTGCCAAGCAGTGCATCAGGTCAAAAAAAAATATATATAAACAAATCAGTTTCCCATAGACTGTGTAATACAACACTGAACCAGAAGGGGGCTATGGATCAGGGTTTTGAGTATAACTATAGGATTAACCATAAAATGATGAGATCAAATCTATAAAATTTTATAATAAATTCAACTTCACATCAAGGTGGGGGCCGCGATGTATCGTTCCATGGGCCGCAAATGGCCCACGAGCCGCGAGTTTGAGACCCCTGGGCTACAAACTGCAACTTTGTTTAGCAACAAGTTTGGTCAAAAATAGCCATTAACAATGGAAAATACATAGGTGCAACAGACAGGAAGTTGGCCAGCAATACAACTCTACTGGATGCATTTTTAATAGTTGGAGAAAAATCTGACTTTTCAGCTCAGAAACTTTATTTTCCATCACTCACAGCAGTGTCAGAGCTGGAGACAGGTGGCGTAATTTGATTTGTTACCTCAAACACAGTGTGTGAAATAAAGACTCATCTTTTTTTTTACAGTATAATGGAAAGTCACTTGCAGGGCAGTCCTCACAGATTGCCTTATTTCCCGGCATCACTTCTCCAATAAAGCTGCAGTGTTATTACATTTATTTCCTGGTTCGACAAATTCTGGCCTCTGTAACTCGACCAGGTCTCCGGTCCTTTTTTTTGTTTTTTCCTTGTCTCTGGCTCTGTGTCTCTCTTGTACATGAGGTGTTAGCTACGGGTCTCATGCGGCGTCGATGTGTGTAAGAAGCCAATTACTACTTTGTTGGTCACACTTTATTTCTGTTCTGTGACTGCTGGATTCTATGCCGTCTTTAAGCAACTACGGTCCACTTTTACTACATGTGACCAGAGACCAGAATTTAGACATTTTCTACAGGTGTGATGACCAGCCATGATGTATGGTTTACAGCAGGCATGGGCAAACTAAGGCCCGGGGGCCAGATGCGGCCCCGTCGAGCTTTATAATGCGGCCTGCCAACATTGTCCAAATTAAATAATTTATTTGTATTATTATTATTATTATATTTTTGCCATTTCCCTGCAATGCATGTGGTTTGCCAGTAGGTGATGTCAAAAATATTATAATTTTTATTCTTATAAATGCAACATTTTAGGTTTTATATGCCATTTACCTTAGTTCAACCTCAATCTTTTTGCTCTTGGCTCAGCCCCCGTGTCCAATTCTGGAACGCGAGTCGAAAAATTGGGCCACTTCTGGTTTTGAGACACTAGGAACAGGCAGAAGACAGGAGGCAGAGTATTATGTACTTATAAGTCTCTTTTACGGACTTCCCCTACCCTGTTATCACTGTCCTAGATGGTAATGGAAATATATGAGACGTAAAAGAAATTCTTTAAGTACTTTTTTTAAGTCTTAGTATTTGTGAAAAGCATGATAACTGTTGTGGTTGTGTCACAGACCAGTGTTGTTGTTCATGCCTTTGTTGCTCATAGTCTGTGTTTATGGATTTTGGGAGTTGACAGATGTGACTGACGGTAAAAGTGTCGGGTTTCAGCCGTGTTCAGTTTCCCATTAGTGATGCAACTGTCCTTGGTGTTGGTGAGGCGGGAGCTCAGGTCAGGGTGACTTTGTTTGGATTTTCTTGTCTCTCCTTGGACTTCTGTCTGCAGCAACCGGGGTTTTTCATGGTTTTTCGTCTTTCTAAACTGCCAGTCCTGCAGGTTTAAATATTCATCAGTGTCACAAACGCCCTAACTTAACAATTCCGGATTGTGTCATCACACAGTGTAAGGCAGACAATCAGCAGCCACACCTGCGTTTTTGTATCTACTCGTTGTTTTTTTTTTTTTTAGATTTAATATCCTGATTTTTTTTTTCTTTTTTTGGCCCACCTGCTGATACAGCTCATTTCCCTTCACACCTGCTTTCTGCGGGTATAATTCCAGTTCAATTAGGATGCCTGCAGTGTTTTTTCTTTAAACACACAATTTCTTTTGATTGTATCTGCTTTGTATTGTCTATCACTCCGCACGCCGTCTATCATTTCTCGCAGTGAAACGTCTTTCGGTTCCTTTTTTTGGAGCTACACCTCTTTTTTTTTTTAAATTTTTTTTCTCATCTCAGAATTGCTGTGGCGCCGTGGCAGTAAAATATCCATTTTCTACCTGAGGTTTAGGAATGAAAGCATATTGTAAGAGCCTGACTGTAATTGTCTGTTGTTTGAATATGTCTGCATGTGGCAAAAAATGGCTGTTAATGATAATTTCCCCTGGGGATAGAGTTATGGAGTTAATGTGTAATCTATTCTAAATTCAGTTAAAATAATTAGTATTTTAGAATTTAACATGACTCAGCAATGGGGCACTTTATATAAAAATATAAGACTTTTTTTCCCCACGTTGTCATTGGAAAATTAGTTTTTCTTTCATTTTTTTGTGAGAAAATGTGTCGTATTTACCTTTAAAAGCACAATTCTGCCTGGTAACATATAGCTGTCAGACGTTTAACGATAATCTTTACGAAAACCAGGCCAGACTTCTCGTGAATTTTTGCTCCAATCAAAAATCAATCGTCTAATTTCACGGTGGTGGAGCAGTTACGATAAGAGTCGTGACTTCTCGACCACAATACAGCACGATGAGAGTCGCGCTGTGTTTCAGACTGGTGTTTTTCACCGTCCCTAAATCCCAGGGTGTGACTCAGCATCATGATGTAATTCTTAGCAATGGCAATTACCTCATCCCTGCAGCTCTGGGATTGGCTGGTTTCCTCAGGTGTCAAGACGCCTCAGCCACGGTGTGAAGGCAAATATAAAAAAAGAAAAAGTCTGAAGAAACAACTTCTGCTCCTGGGAGTTTGGGTGAAAGTGAGACGAGGATTTATTGTCTGGTTTTAGGCTTTTTCAAAATAAGATCATTAACTGAACGAGGACATTTTTGAGGTGAGAATTCTGGTTGGTTGTTTCAGAGAAAATAAGTCATTGTGGACAAATCCTGGAATGGTCTGAGTGCATCTCAGCATGGACTTAAACCTGACTTCAGGTTTTTTCTTATTATGACCATTTGTTGACCATGCTCCAAATACCTTTCTTCTCAGAACAATGACTCTAACCTTCTCAAGATGTCCTGCATGAACTAAGATAAAGAATGAAAAAAGCTTTGAATAAAGGCTAATGCTTTTAGCCTCTTTAGATCTTTTGGGGAAATGCTGTTTTTTCAGGGAAAAGGTAGAAGGATAACGATAATAGAAATTAAAAGTATAATTTAGACAAGTCTGTAGGGCCGGATTCTAACGCCAAACGGGCCGCACCTGGCCCTCGGGCCTTCATTTGCCCAGGTCTGCTATAACCTATGAAATACCAACCAAATCACGTTGCACCACACCTTCCTGCGGGTGGTGCCCCCACTAAAAGCCAAAGGCCTGAATTAAAAATAATTATAAAAATGAAGTAAAATCCATGTAGCAAGTAAATTCATTCAAAAACATGTTATTAAATAGGATAATATTAGTTTTTAAAGATGGCCAGAGTTTTTCTGATCGGTATTTTCCTCCGATCTAAGGAGTTTGGTTTGTAAATACCACACAACAGGGAACAACTAGTGACATCAAGTGGAAAACTATGTTTTCTTTTCTTGGGGGAAACAATAAAAATAATATTAGATTTGTGTTGGGTGATGGCTCTCCAATGGGGGAGCTGTTTATTTCATCGTTATATACTGTAGCACCTCTTTGTTGTCTTAAACAAAGTGTTGAAGGGAGGTGTTCTACACCCGCGCATGCATGGATTCAAAGGCGTGACTAATGCAATTCTCCTGTGTACGTTTCACTGTGAAGCCTCCTCTGTGAGTCAGCGCTATGGAAACCAGATGAAACGGTGGAACACATGCCTTGATTTGACAGGAGATGCAGGAGGACGAAGTCTGTGGAGCATTTGATCTCGCTGACAAGGCCGCACGTCATCTAATCACCGCTCCCGGTCGAAGCCACGATCAAATATGGGGGCGGTATTAACCCAGAGACTTGCACCGGCAGCTGATGCTGTTGATACCGAAATGACACATGAGCACCAGTGAGGTCATAGTGATGAAAATTAATGGTGTTTTTGTACCCGGTTCGGTCAGCAGCAGGTGGTTGCAAGGCAACATGGTGTAGAGGAGATGTTGAGCAGATGCTGCTGTTGCCACAACAAAAACGCAGTGAATTGATTTCAGGTCTTTGAGGCTGGGCGTCAAATGTCAGGACGAACTCACCTGGGCTTCCGTCATCGTTAAGACAATGACGGCACAGACAAGATGAAATTATGATTTTGCAGTTTTATTTTTTAGTCTTAATTTAAAGGTAATGTTGTATCAGAAGGTAACCAGCCACTAGGGGGCCGGTCCCAAGCCCAGTACAAATTGTGAGGGTTGCATCAGGAAGGGCATCCGATGTAAAAAATTATTTCCCTACCAGATCGGTCGGGGCCCGGGTTAACAGTGCTGTTAACCTACAGGGTAGGAAAGGAAATGTTGACTCGCCTTGGCAACCCATGTAAAAAGGGACACGCCATAAGGAGAAAATCTGAAGGCAACTTTGAAAAAAAAAAAAAAAACAGGTTTTAAAATATACTGTGAGGTTTTATAAGGTTTAATTCAGGAGAGGGCGCTCTTCAACATTGTCGATAAAATTGCTAGTTTGATTTTTTGCCATAAGCAAGCAAGCAAGATATCGTCCCAATACTTCAGTGGTTGCCATGGTGACGCCAGATCATAATAGTGGCTAGTTTTTTGGGTTTTTTTTTGTTTTTTTTTTGTAGGTATCAACGAGAAAAAAAAAAAAAAAATTGATTGCCTTCTTTTACATTTATCACTAAGTGTTCCTCAGTGTAGCTTCTTAAAATGCAACATAGTGAGAACTTTGACACTACATAGAAACAGACCTGCTGTTGAACTCACCACAAAAGACTTTTACACAGTTTGTCCACCACTTGCTTCTGACCCGACTTAATGTGATTGGGCCACCTTAAGGTGTAGCCTTAAGAAATTAGTAGTTGATGCCGTTGTTTCTCTCAAATTGAATGGAAAATAACTGAATTCAGCACAAAAAAATAAAAGTCATCCTAAGAACGCTCTCTGCCAGTTTTTTCGGCTGAAATCTCAAAGACAATAACCCTGAAACGACCCCCGCTCTGAGCTTTTCCATTATGCGTTTATGGTCAGAGCAGCTGAGTTTGATGAGACCAGGAGAGGTCCGTAATTTATTAGGCTTTCACACTAACAGCATTGTCAAAGACCCCACTCCTAAAGAAAGCCCCCAGGAGTGAGTCACTGTGAGACAAAGGTAGAGAGGGCGGCTGCAAGAAAGAGGAAGGCGCTGGAGGAGGCGGGACACAATGCAACGTGTCGTCAAGGAGGAGCCGCTGTGTTGTCTGGACACCCGTGTCTCCAGGTCCGTTGTTTTTTGCTGAGCTCTCATAGGAACCACTTTGACTGTTGAGCACTCTTGTCTGATTGAATGAAGGGAAATTTGAGCTTTGGTGTCTTTAAGGCCCGGGCTGTTAATCATTCAATGCGGGTGCAAGAAAAATTAATTGTGCCTAATGGTGTAATAAGAAATGGAAATGTGTAAAACTGCTTTTTTTTTCAGTTTCAGTTCAGATTTGATGAAAAAAAAAAAAAATCTTGAAATGTCAGAGCTTTCTATTCTATTAAATTATCCAGTGGAGGAACCACAGTGAGTTTAGAAAAAGCCAAATGTCAGCAAAGTGGATCAATTGTTCAGTGATAAACCCAAAATAAAAAATAATAATAAAAAATAAGGCAATTAATCAAATTTTGCTTCATTACTTCTATAGGGCAGAGAACTATTTTATATAAATTTATCATAAATACAGTAAAGAATTGGAAACTTAACTAGAAAATAAAAAAAAAATGTATTTTTTAAAATATTTATTCTATAATACTATATATTAATAATTCAATACTAACAAATACTAAATAAATTAAAAAACTCTTCTTTGTTAGTTATTCTTTGTTATGAGTGAATGAATGGGCAGAGCTGGAGGTGGAGGACATGTTGAGGGTCTCTTCAGGACAGACAAGGATGGACGGGATCAGGAATGAGGTGATTAGAGGGACAACACAGACAGGACGGTTTTGGATAAAAAGCTAGGGAAGACAGATTGAGATGATTTGGACATGTTCAGAGGAGGGACAGTGGAGACATTGGTAGAAGAATGATCCTAGAGATGGAGCTACCAGGTAGGAGACAAAGAGGAGATTGAGGGAGGACATGAAGGTTGTTGGAGTCAGAGTAGAAGATACAGAGGACAATGGAAATTGTTGACTTGCTGTGACAACCCCTGAAAAAGGGACAAGTTGAAGAAGAACTAATGAGTGAAACAGGACGACAGCCGTAGTCTTCAGACGTCATTCTTCCGTCTGTATCCTGGTTTTACACTGATATCTTTTTTTTCACACTTCACTGCTGGTTTTGTTGGTAAATCAAATTATCTTTACATGACTTGGAGCCACAAAACTTGGATGTGGTGAAAAGGGAGTCGTCGCTTTGTTGGACTAAAAAAAAAAAACTTGTGATGTTTTTCTCCTTTTACAAAATAAAGCCTCAAAAGAAGATGCCGTGCTGCTATTCCAGAAAAGCTCGCACGCTGAAAGGAAACAGATTCTTTTCACACGTATGTAGTGTGGCCTGATTATGTCTCCAAAGTGAATGGCGCCCATCTCTCTGTCTGACTGGCAGGCGTCTTATTTTATCTGCAAAGCTCCTTTTCTCGGTAATGCACCGCTCCGTCGATTTAATTTCGTTACCGTGTTACCATGACTGCGGAATTATAAAGCTGCGTAATTATGTTTGCATCACCGACGGTTCAGAAATGATCTTCGTTGCATGGAAATAGACTTCTGAAATTCCTCTTTATTCCAAGGCCGTGACGGAAGGGCGGTGTTTTAGCTGTCAGTCAAACCAGTCTGACAGGTGATAAAGCCTCACCTGTCTCGGTGCAGTTGTTTCATAATTTATCCTCGTAGTGTTACGTGGCAGCTGCCAGCGTTCAACAGAAAGCCTTGAATTTATAGAAGAAATGTTAAATTAAACCCGTCTAATAATGAACTTAAGAGATGCATTTGAGCCTTTTTGAAAATTGTCTTTGCAAAATTGTATATATAATATATTTTTCCAACAATAACTGTATAATTCCAAATTCACCACAGTTACTTTTACTTGTTTGTGATCTCCATCATTTCAACGTCTCACCAGACTGAAGAAAAATAAATTTTAACCCATCATCAAAATGAACAGTGCCGTGCTCAGTGGACCTCAATGGCAACTTGGCAGCTGGAGGATTCAACCCTGAAACCCTCCACACCCAAGTCTTTAAATATCTCTTCTTCATTCGGCTTATCACTTTTTTTTAGGGGTTGCCACAGCCAATCAGTGCCTTCCATCTCCCCGTGTCCTCTCAATCCTTTACTTTGACTCCAACTACCTCCATGTCCTCCCTCACTGCATCCATCAATCTCCTCTTTGTCTCCTACCTGGTAGCTCCGTCTCTAGGATCATTCTACTACCAATGTCCCCCTCTGGACATGTCCAAACCATCTCAATCTTGCTAGGAATCTAGGGAAGCACATTTAGCGATAGCTTTTGAAAAATGTCTCCGGTCTAATATCAAAAGCTATTGCACTAATGCTTTATTTGAAGGCGACGCACATTAAGCAGCAGTTTGTGACTTTTAAATTCTGTTCAGTATCAGACGCTAAGACGCACCCGTGCTCAAATGAAGGCAATAAATGTCACCGCAGCAACTAAACTACAACATCTGCTGCACGTAAAATACAACGTCAGGCAGACAAGGTCAGATCGATTGTATCTTTGTATTTTTGTCTAAAACATAAAACATTTTGAAGAAAAAGTGTTGACAAAATGCTCCTCTCTGGGAGATCTTCTGATTTAAATGGTTGATCAGATTAGGTTTTCCTTTGTGTACAATTGTTGCGTGGGTGAAAATGACAGGGATGTGTTTTCATCGCAACGACATCACATTTGTAATTGGCACTGCAGTATTCCCAAATCAATTCACTTAAAGTACCTCACAATTTATGTTCTAATGCCAACATCGGCTCGTTCTACTTTCTGCCAAAGAACACAGCCAGAGTGTAGTTGTGTAATGTTATTCCATTTGTGGTTGAAACACTGCACTAAATGTCAAAGCGACACCAATGTCACATCACAGCAGCAGCAGCTGATGAAATATGTTTACATCCGCTCAACAGAACCAAGGTTCTGATGCTGCTCGTGACTGATAGTGGCTCAGGGTGGACAGACGGCCAGATGGACCCAGATCAGAACGTTCAACACAAAGGGTCAAATGCTTGGCCTTTCTGCCCTGGTGTGCAGCCTGAAGGCTCCAAACCCAGGACTTGTAATGTAGTTGGCAGAGCTGAGGGTTCAATTCCCCCCTCAGTGAAGCTGCACTTTATCTGTGCAGCAACAGGCAGAGATGCATTGCATAGAAAGGGTGAAGTGACTATAAACTGGCTGAATTAGCAGGGTGATGTTTTTGTATCACATTATTGCCTCACTTGGAATTATCTGTGTGTTGGTTTACTTAATGTTTCTCTCAATGAGTTGGGCCAATGTCAGAGTAGAATATATATATATATGTGTATGTATGTATATGTATATAT
>JAFBJS010039145.1:0-17441 GCA_016785265.1 Paraplagusia blochii | reverse complement strand
GAGACTCTCCTTTACAATTTCAGTGTCAACAGAAAGCCTTGCCTGTCAGATGAGGCTGACGTGAGACGAGATAGCCAGCCACCTGTTTGAGGATTGACAGTTGGACATTATCTTAATAATGAATCTTTTTTTTTTTTTTTTTCATTTTCTGTCCCCTACTGTGTCTACCTTGTGTTGCACAAAGATGATATAATTCTGTCAAAGGCTGAAAGCACATGTCAGAAAAAAAATGGCGTTTATTTGAAATAGGCAGTTTCAAAATAAATGTCTGAGTAATTTGTCGTCTCCCATCCATCCACAGCATCCTTGAAAAATGTGCATTTTTGTGCCACAGATACAGAAAGTCATTTCAACTTTTTCTGTGTGTGACAGGTTTGTAGCTGCAGATTCAAGCCATTTTATGTAATTGAGATTTATTACATGGGTTTATTGACATTTTACCCATTCGTTCTAATGTCAATGTAGACAAACACACATAAATACAGTCGTGGACAATGGTTTTCTCCAATTTGTTGCTCCTTTAAAAGCCTGACAGATCTAGCGGTACATAACTGGAACAATAAAATGAAAAATATATATATATATATAATTGACATAAAGCTGTGTTTTTTCAGTACAAATGCCATAGTGTTAATGAAAGAATTATAGGGATTTTTGTTTCTACAGAGAAAACCATGGAAAATGGCGAGATATCAACTTTGACATTAAACTCTTATGAGCTTGTTTTGTTGTTATCATATTTATCTGAACCAATTGACCTTTAGTTGAATCAGAGTTTAAAATAAACTGAAAATCAAAGAAACAGCAAAAAACGTTTGTTTTTTTTTTTTGTTTGTTTGTTTTTTTTTCTATGACACTATATTATTATAAATAACACAAATACCATAACCTGTTTATGATTTGTGGTTCAGGTCAATGGTCTCCAACCACTAGGCCACAGAAAAAAATGCATAACTGAAGAAATCAGTGAAGCTGAGCAATGTTTTATTTTGAAAAATAATGTTGATATTCGGCTGTAGCTGATAGGCTGAGTGAAATGTCACTCAAATGTCCGACCTAGCTCCCTTTAGACCAGACTTTTGCATTTTCTATTTTACCACAGACACAAAAGACGGAAAGATAATGATAAGTAAATTATTAGTTTAATTTGGAAGGATAGCCTGATTAAAAGCTAAATTGTCTGCAGGCCTTAGTTTTCCCAATTCTTCTTTAACGTCTGATTGCAAAGTTGTTTTATGCCGTAGAGGTGTGCAAATAAAGAAGGTTCCACCTTCTGACTGACACCAGTAGCTGGAGATTCTGAAACAGCATTTTACAATTTGTGTAAAAATCTGTTTTTTTTTTTTTTTTAAATGGCCATGACTTGAATCCATTCACTGCAGCAGAAGTTACCAGTGTTTACCAGGCAGTGGAATATCTTAACTGGGTCAAGGCTCCACAGAAAATCTCCAGAAAATCTTCAAGTTCACTTTGCAAAGAATTCTGCAATGAAGATATTAATCCAAGGTCTTTGAATCTTGTAAATATCTGGGTTTGAAGATGATTGATTTTCTGCTAACACTGTGTTTCAGAAAGAGTATTTCTTTCTTTTTCTGTTATTGTGACAAATGTATTCATAATGGACATGAGTTGTTGGCTTTTAAGGGACCTGTTTGTATTGAAATTATTAAACTTTACATCATTATCTGCTTTTTATGTTAATTGTGGGACATTTTTGGGGGTGGTCCTTTAGACTTTTTTATTTGTTGTGTGGAGGTAAAAGCAGAAATTTGAGCATGTAACTGTTACTGTGAAAAAAATATTCTAAAAGATTGTGTCTGTCCCTCATTAAAACAAAAAGAAAAGTCTCATATTTAATCTTGTCAAAATTATGTTGTTAATTTATATTATTATTAAACTTAACTTTTTCTTGGCAGTCCAGACTTAGGCATTGGGTTTTGTATAAAAGGCATTTCAACATTTCAGCAGTTTAGTTTTTCTGCATGGTTTTTACATGTTATTTATATCAGTTTATCTTTTTTTTTTTTTTTTTTTGGCCCTCCTTTTCTTCCTCTTTCCTGAGTGTTTATAAGGTTGAACTGGGTTCAAACAGAATTTAATGTGAATTAAAATGTTTGTTAATTTGTTTTTATAAAAAAAAAAAATAAAAAAAAAACCTGAACACAAACCAAAAAACACTCAACTTATGCTTAGTCCATCTCTTTAAACATTAGCCAGAAACCTCAGGGCAATTTTCTATAGTTTTCATCCACAATCCCTTTTATCACAGCTGAACACCAGATATCCAAGAGCTTGGTCATCTTCTCCTCCAAGAGAGGGATCATACCTTGCACACAGGCGTCCTCTAGAGTGCACATCTGGTAATGAACATAATTCTAAGGAACACTTCCCGGGTCTTTGTTGAAACCTTCACTTTTCAATTCTACTGTTGTAACAACTTGTGATGTAAGAGATAATTCAACTGACGATGCTGCAGTGACATTTATACAAATTAAAAGAAAAAACAAACATTGTTGTATAAATACAAGGAGCATAAAATGTCCAGTGTCCTGCTAATAAAAATTGTAAGTGTGAAGTAATTTTTGATTTCTTGGACTGTATTTGTGTAAATAATGTTCTCTGTGATCTCAATATGAATTTCCATACACACATACATTTAATGATTATTTTTGATAAAATTTATATCGTGAAATAAATCTTTATTTCATCTGTAAATATACAAAACACATGTAACTGTGTGTAAAGTGCCCTGAGATAGCTGTTGCTATGATTTGGCACTCTAAATAAATATAGTTGAGTTGAGTTGAGTTGAGTTGATAAAAATGTGCAGCATGCAGACAAAAACAAATCTCCAAAAACTGCATTACTATTTTACATCTACAGCAGCAAAAATTACATGGTGACACTTTTATGTATCAAATGTATCAAAATATTTTAAAAATTACCATTCAGTTATCTTTATCATTCAATTCACCTTTAAAAAAGAGATGGCATGTGATGAGTTTGCTGAAGAATGCCCTTTTTTTATTGCTATATATGGTTTGGAAACACATTTTTAAATAAAATCCACAAATCTTCATGAAAACGTTTCACCTTTTAATGGACTTAACAGGTGAAGTGAGAATGTTGCAAAAAAATTTCAAAGAAAACTCCAAATTCTCTAATCTTCAACAAATATTTAACCCGCAAATATTTTAAATGATTCTGATTGCAATAGAGAAACATGCAGGCAAAAATGATTAACCTTTTTAAAAATATAAACAGATAATTTCCTTAAAAATTTCACAAGTAACAATTTTGGCCAACATTTTAAAAAAAGTTTAAAATCCAAAATCCAAATTTTATCATGTCAAAAAGACTATATATAATAGTCTTATCATTAATATATAATAATAATTTTTAAGCAGAATGTTTCCCTTTTTACTAATACGAAATACAAAGTAAGAATTCTACTTACTTTTAAATATGTATAATTAGATCTCCAAATGCACTATTTGCCAATAAATATGCTTAATTATTGGCAAAAGAAATAACTTCTCCGATAAAATTTTATTGGTGGAATTTCCATGAAAATTCCCAAAAAAACATTTCCTATCCATATTTTTAAGAATTTTATATGAAACTTGCAAAAAAATGTTACATTTTGATAAAAAAAATCCATACATTTTACTGAGATTTAAGTGAAAAATTATTTTTAAAAAGTTTTTCAAGAAATCCACAAATGCTCTATTTTAGTAAGAAATATGCAGATTACAAGATAAATATTTGAAAAGAATTTTGATGAAAACCTTTCACCTTTTGATTAAAATTTGTATTAAAAACAATCCCCAATGTCTGTGGGAATGTTTTGTGATGATAAAAATAATAAAGTTTAATCAAATTTGGTATGAAGCATGCAAGAAATATAATTTTTTTTAATGACAATCGATACTTTTCACCAAAATTACATGTAAACTTTTGTAAAAAAAAAATCCTACAAATTCTTAAAAAAATACTAAAATTGTAGAAACCTGCAGAATTTTTTTTTACAGAAAAAATACCGTAACTACCTGACCTGTTGTTGTTTTTTTTTTCCTTTTCTTTACCAAAGTTAAGATTTTGCTTTTTTTTTTTTTTCAATGAAGGAGATTTCATTTATATATATACATATATATAATCCTATATCCCACAAAAATTAACATCACATAGATTTTAAAAATCTATGTGATGTTGATTTTTTAAAACTTCCCAAATGCCACTGTTTGTTAAGAAACATGGTGATGGGATAAAATAAAATGAAAACAAAAGTTTTGATGAAATTGTTGTTGGAAAAAAAAAATCTAAATGATTTCCTTATATTACCTTATTGCTGAGAAACATGCAGAAAAAATTGGATTTATCAAAATATCTGTCAGACTAATCAACATTTTAAAATAGACTTAAAATGAATTGTCACATTGTCACAATTCCTTGTGAGTGAGTCAGAAGGAGCATGTGTAACATGAGTCTTTTTATGACTTGGCACATTGATTTATTATGATTTCAAGATTTTTCACAGAGGAATTTGAAGCCAATATTTCTAACTTTACTTGAAGCAACATCCTACTGTAAAATGTTTTTTTTTTTTGGCAAAAAAAGGATGACGTTTGACTTTCACTCACAAATGCGACAATTGACAAATGCAACTAAAGGGTTAAATGTTTTTATAAGTAATAGTAATCTATTACCTTCAGATGATTGATGTGTTTTAACCAACACCCACATGCCAGTGGAACATTTTGACACATATTTGGGAGGAAATACAAAAGAGTGAAATTCATGGCATACTTTATTTGTTTTGCAATGTTTTACTTGAGTGTCAACAAAACAAAATCCAGTAGTTTATTTGAGAATTGATAGGGTTTTTAAATGTGGAGCATGGAGAAAAAAAAAAAAAAAGATTTTTTTTATGTATCGTAATGTTTTCATACGATAAGAAACATTTAGATATGAAAATATTAAAAATATAAAAAATACATTTCACATAAAATTTAAACTCTACTTTAAAGAAAAAATTTAGATGAGATACAATTTTCAAAAAGCCTTTAGTTAGTTAGGATTTTGCAAAAAATCTTTTTTTTTTTTCAAAATAATGTCCTAAAATGCTATAGTTTGATACGGAATAAGCAGAATAGAGAAAATAAGTCTTTCGTCTTTCGACTGTAATTACACAAAAAAAATAAAATTTAGCTAAAACTACCATGAAAATTCTCTAAAAGTATCACCAAAAAAAATCCCAACCTGTGAAGAAACATGCTGGAAATATGACAATTTTAAAATAAATTATGGGTTTTTAAAAATATTTCCCTCTTTACCAAAAGACATACAAACTTATATTTTAAATGAAAAGTTTCAAATTTGTAATTTTCAATTCTCATTAATGCCATAATTTGGTCAGAAACATGAAAAAATATCATGAAAATAATTCAACATCTGACCACAATGATGTGCAAAGTTTGGATTTTGCAAACATTTTTTTTTAAAAATATATCGAAAAAATAAAGATAAAAATATACCTTTACCAAGATATAAAAATATTCATTTTTATATTCTATTTTATATTCTAATTTAACAAATATTGTATATTAATGAAGGAAATATGAATTGTGACGTTGTCATACAACACAATTATTGTGAGTGAGTTGTAAGGGGCATGTTAAAATCTCTTTTCTTTTCAAGTGTTTGTTCAAAATATGGTGAGAATAATAATTTGTAGCTGAACATGAGTCAACATGAGCCTTTTATTATAATTTCACAGACTCGCAGCAAATTTTTTTGATGCGAAATGTGTTTTTAGCAGAAACATGTTTGACGTTCATTCAAATGTCACAAACGTGATAATCAACAAAAGACTGAACAGGAACAATACAGACTGGGTGTAAGTGGTTAAATGTTGTTTGATAGGTTATATAAATTCATTACCATGAGATGATTGATGTATTTTAACCACCACCCATTTGTCAGTGGAACATTTTATCACGTATTGGGAGGGGACACAAAAGTGTGACATTCATACCTGATGTGCTTTATTTAACCTCAATGTTTTTCTTGACAGTGGAAATTAAGTCCATTGGATTGTTGTGATATTTTTGTTAAAGTTTGTAATCTTTAAGTTGTTTAAAGTCACAATAATCAATTAAAAGACAAAATAAAGACAAATTAAAAAAAAATTTTTACGACAAATGCCAACTTTTATTTGACCTTGTTTCTATTGTGTTTAACCTTGATGGTGTTACTATCGGAATTCTGCACACGTAAGAAAACAATTGTTGATCAGAACACAGTGACACTATAAGAAGAAAAGGAAGTTGTAAACATTCAAGACACTTAGAGCTATTTTTAAAAATGAGCCACATCTGAATAACTATGTCATGACTCGTGGAAATTACTACCACGTATGAAAACAAAGGTTTAACATGTGGTCAGATGGAAAAATTACTGTTAATCACTTTTACCAAAAAATTGGTTGTAATTAACCCCAATAATACAAGTTGGCACAAACAGTACAGTATTTAAGTATTATCTGAAAAGTATGTGTATAGTATGTACTAGGCAGTAGGTAAACACAAAAATAGACACTTAGTAAGTGTCATAGAATGTACAACTTAAAAATAACAAAGAATTTTAGATATGTTAAACTGTAAAAGAGAAAAAACACAGTTCCATATAGAGTAGTCACGGTGGATATTTTGTTACACAAAAATGAAAAAAAAAAAGAAAAGACCCAATTTGGTGCCACGGACCTTATGTTGCAAACATCTCTTGATGAACACACTTTAAAATTTGACATTTGCTTTTTTTGTCTTTTGTTTTTACTCGTGTACGACATACTGTGTATCATCATGACTCATCTCACCCCCATAATGAACATATTCAAATGTGTGGCATGTCAAAAATGTCCTTGTCCTGTACACGTCTTCACAGATTAAGACTTTTCCAGGAATCCCAGTGAAGAAAAAAAAAAAAAAAAAAAAAATTCAGCCAAGAATAGAAAAGCTGTGATTCAGTGTCGACAGCGAGCTGCGTGTTCAGGTATTCAGGTACCTGTTGCAGCAGGCCCTGGGCGTCTTAATAACATGTTCTCTCCTGTGTTAAAGGTGAGCACAGGAGACATCAGTACAGTAACTCTGTGGACACGTCCAACATCTCCACAGACAGAAACAGAGATGTCAAAATGCCACAATTTTTGTTTTCAAAGTCTTGGTTTAATGAAATCTGGAGTATGATGCAAAATGTGAAACGGCCGCGAAGGTAAGCCTCAGGTTGACGAAGATGACTTCTTCAGTTTTAGGTGTAAACTTCAGACTGAAGTAAACTTTACATGATCAATGGAATCAAGGGACTTTGAGGGATTATATTCAACTTTTAAGGAGATTTAAATGCTGGAAACTTATCCTCCACAGTTGGAAGACTGACTACTCACTGCAGCCTTCTCTGGAAGAACTGCTACAAGACAAAAGTAAGGTTTTTATTTTATGATTATTATTTGTCTTAAGATTCTCCTATAATCAATTAAAAACTAACAAACACTTTTTAAACTATTTTTTTAAGGCTGTTTGGCTGCATTTCACACCTTTCTCCAGTCTGAGTTCAGTGAAGAAAATATCGAGTTCTGGCTTGCGTGTGAGGATTTTAGGTCGACCCCCTCGACGGGTGATCTTTGCTGCAAAGCAGAGGAGATTTACAGAGAGTTCATTCAGCCTATGGCTAGCAGAGAGGTCAGTGTCTACAGAGTAGTAGTTCCAAAAGTAAATCAATGAAAGATAAATGAAGACAAAACTCTTCACTTTCTGTAAGTTCAAGTCTTCATCTCTAACCCCAAAGGCACGTCGTATTACAGAACACTGTTGCAAAACATAAATGAACAAAAACATCTTCAACAGAACATGAAGCAGATGGAGAACTTTCCGACAACAGTTATAAAAAAGACTTGGTAGTTAACACCAATGCACCAAAAAATAATATTTTCTAAAATGTATTGAGTTAATTTTCCAATTTAATGTATGTTCAACGAGACAAACGTTAATTTAATCAATATTCCATTGGCACTGGACGTCATTTTTTGCAGTGTTCTGTCCTGATGTCGAAACACAGTGTCAAGTTACTGAAATACAAATCAGGGCTTGTAAAGTGTTTAGTCGATGACTGACTCACTCACTGACTCAAACGCCTTCTACGCACAGATCAGGCTACATTCCCACCCCAAATGTTCTCCGTTGGTGGAGCTGTTTGCAATTACGCAGCGTTCCACCGTCTTAAAACAAACAAAAGGCGTGACCCGCCCATCGAGCTGTTGGCCGACTGCCCGACGTAGAAGACACCCATCGACAGAGGAGAAACACTTTTACAATCTCTACTACGGCCTCTCACACTCCTGACTCAGTGGATTTCTTAGTGGAAAATCATTTGACTTAATGCAACAGGGGTGATGAAAATTAAATAAAGGATTCAAAAAACAAATTGCGAGAAAAAAGACAACATTTTACATTTTTTTCTTTTTTTCATTCATTTTTTTCGAAAATTTTTCATTGTAGTTTTTTGACGAGTTAAGTGAGCTTGATATAACCAATAGTAGGACACTCTGTTTAAGATCTTTGTGTGTGTGCATTTCTACAACTTCTGTGAGTATGTGAGTGTTGTGTTTCACTAAACATGACATGATGATCCTCTACTTAAAGAAGAAAACGAAAGAAAAAAAAACGAAAAAAAAAAAAATCATAAAATAGTCGTAATTCATCATGGCTCAATCCTGATTATTTCTGAGCCTAATGCTTTAATCCACAAAGAATCTTTCATGTTTAATTTCTATTCCAAAATATGTTTGACTTTTGTATTAGTTTAAATTATGTTACATAAAAGTAAAATTCTTAATCACTACTTAAGTGATTTATTTAGGGATCATTTTAGCAACATGCATTATTTGTCGTTTTCATGAATTGATTTCTCCATTTTTTTTTTTGTCTCTCAGATCAATGTTGACCACCACATAAGGGAGAACATCCGGAAATCTTTGGAGAAACCGAACTACTCCTGCTTCGACGAGGCCCAGAAACACGTTTACCTGCTGATGGAACGAGACTCTTGCCCCAGATTCTTGCTTTCTGATGCGTACCAGTGTCTAAAGTGTAAATCCAAATCTGTGTGGTACGTTTAGCTTCCGAATATGTTGTACTGTTTTTGTTGTTTGCTTGATTTTGTTTTTTTTTTCCTGCCTGGAGTAAATACTTAATTCTCAGCATTTTGCACAAACTCGGACTGATTTTTTTTTTTTATCACGTGAGATGTCTGTATGGTATGTTGAAAAGATAGTAAAGTAAGTTAAGTACAGTAAACTGGGTGGAATACAGTAAAGTTGGAGAATGATGAGACGAAAGTGGATGTAAAGTTTCTGAAATGTGTTCAAAATACATGACTGAAGTGAGACTGTGAGATTGTTGTACATTTTGATAAATGATCATGAAAAAAAGGTGAATAAAAGTTATTTATGTAAAAAGTTTTCAGGAAACAGTTGGAAATTGATCATTAAATTTAATTTTGTATGAATAATTTCATATATTTGATGTAGTTCTTTCATATTGTCAGAGGTTTGACCGAGCATTCATCTGTTTCAGTGACTAAGACTAGACACATGGTTGGACATGACTGTACAGGACAGCAGACAAGAGTTTCCACTGCTTGTCCAGTATGGACGCCGTAACTATGGCCACGAATAAATCTCCTCTGAACGACTCCTCTCACCAACACAAGGTTTTAGCAAAGTGGAAAAAAATAACCCGGTTTTAACCTCTTTCCTACTTTGTTTTGAAACCGTCTTTAAAAGGAGGCAGCTAATAATAACCACGCAGCTTAAATGACAACAGTGGAATCACTGGACGAGCTGGAGCGTAACAGCCTGGTCTGACAGCCTGTTCCCTGTTAGGGAAATAATCACTTCAGCACAGACAATAGAAGCAGAGAGAGAACCTAGAGTCAAAGTGGTTTCCAACCACTGTGTATTAGTGTATTAGTCTAATAGTGCATTAGTGTATTAGTGTATTAGTGTACCGGATGAGGTGTGTCCAGGAGAATGATCTAATGTCTCTTCTAGCTTAAAAAAAAAAAAAAAAAAAAAAACTTAAAAAAAAATTATAAAATAAAAAAAAAGAAAGACAGGAAACACACAGATGTTAAAGATATTCGTGTGTATATTTCTTCAACTCCTACTAGTATATTGTTTCTTCACTTTGTTGTTCATCACACCATCATAATGCCTGGGACCACTAAACGCATATTACCTGATCTTTTTTTTTTTTTTTTGACACTATAAAACCATAGCTTTTATGTAAAAATCACAGTGTTTTTGAGGTTACTATCAAGAAAACCAAAGGAAATTGTTGGATATCAGCTTTACAATTATACTCTATTTAAAAACTATTTTGTCATTATCATGATAATATAACAAATAACAAATTTATCTTTAGCAGAAGCAGAAATTAAAATCAACATGGAATTGTGTAAGATAGATAGATAGATAGATAGATGGATGGACGGACGGACGGACGGACGGACGGACTGACGGACAGACAGACAGACAGACAGACAGGTAGATAGATAGATAGATAGATAGATAGATAGATAGATAGATAGATAGATAGATAGATAGATAGATAGATAGGTAGATAGATCATGATCATCTAGCTAAAGAGGAAAAAACATGTTTTTTTCTATCTTTTATGCCAGGTCTTTACTCTTTATAAGAGTCCTCAAAAGTCCTTGAAGTGTCCAAAGAGAACATCAGCAAAATTTCCAAACAAGTCCAAGTCTAAGGATCCAACCAATGATCATGTTGCTTTTATTTTTTGGCACCACATGACCCACAACCCAGAATGGGTCCAATGACAGATGGTTTGGTGTCATTGGCTGTGTTTTCTGACTATGACAGAAAGTTCTTGACCAAAGTCTTTCCAAATATTAACAAAAACAAGATGGTAATTTTCATCCATCCACAATCTGTTCATCCATTCATCCAAAGAGTTGAACCCCATAGTTTCCCACCTGTAATGGAGACATTGTCCCAAGTGTAACATTGACATCTCCATTTATTTTTTTTCTCACATCTAAAAACTCATTCATAAAGAATGAGTTTTCAGATGGACATGGGATTGTAGATTAAAGGAAGGACATGAAATACAGCAACAGTCACACCGCCATAATCTTCTTGTCTCTACTGGTGTATTTTTGACCTGCAGCTTGAGGCCTCCTCCCTGCACATGACAGCTCTGCGGGGCCAAACTGTCCAAGTCCAACGTCAGTAGCTGTGAGTACACTGGGGTGAGAGGGGCTGTTCCTGAAAAATCACCAAATTCTCACGTCTCTTGCCTCACATGGCTCATTCTGCCGCACGCAAAAGCTGCCACTGTTTTTTTTTTTTTGTTTTTTTTTCATAATCCAACATGTTACCATGGCAACGAACGAGAAGGAAGTGGGTACTGTCTGTGGTGTTGGCCAAGACACTGCACACTTAGGGAACTTGTCTGCTCCAAATCTGAAATGTTGGAATGCAAATGTAGAGTTTGGAGGGTGATGTGTGGGCAACGTTTGAGTTCTTTCAACAGTTTCCAGCTCACAGTGTTTGGTGACACTTCACACTGCAACGCATCGATGACCTCAACCACCCTGTTTGGGCAAAAGAGAAGAACAGCAGCAGCAGCAGCAGAGCTGGGTCTAAGGTTTGGGCCGAGGCATCAGCTGATGAGCAGGAGTGACTTCAATAAAATGTGACCATCGTGTTCTTTTTTTTTTTTTCTTTCTCAAAACACTTATACAGGTGGATAAAAGTTATTTTGTTTAATTTTTTTAATGAAAAAAATGCCCCTTTGTTTTTCAGTTGACTTTTGTTGTGGATTGCATTGGACATTTAAGAAAAAAAGGGAAATTATTCATCTTCTCTCCTTTTACATTTACAGAATAGCTATTAAAGCCCTAGTTAAATTATTATAATATAATATTATTATTATTATTATTCAATACTATTATGTATTTTTCCCATTTAATTTAGTACATGTTGCTCTAGTTTACAAGGAATAATAGTAAAATATAAATATATTTTTGCTGTCTTCCAGTGGGTTTACTACACACACAGGAAGGCTCAGACTATTGTGCAGTGTGATTTGGGTGACAGTTGTGGAGACAGCTGCCTCTGAGACCCAGATCAATAAATGAATGAATGTATAATGTAATGAGAGAACAAAAAAAATGTTGAAAAACACTAAAGACCAATTAGCCACAGCAGCATCCTAAGAAATGGAATTATAAATAATCAGTACAGACTAGAAAATAACTCTCTTTTACAGAAAACAATAGGTTGAGATAAACAAAGACTTAAAAACACATATATTCAGCTGGACAAAAAGGACAAGCTGTGTCTTGAAGAGACTGAAATTGCAGATCGTAAAACAACTTTAATTCAAAGTGCATTTATGGATTCACCGCCTGCTTTGTTTTTTTTCACTACGTATTTCATTCCGTATTTGTAAAGAGTTCCGAAAACACCCAACAAGAGAAGGTCAGGATTTGCTTATCTCAGATTCTGTCATTTGCATCCACGTTTCCAGAGGAAACATAATACGAACAACGTTCTGCTATCTGACCGTTGTTGTCATCCCGTCAGGATAAAGGAGAGCGTGTTGCAGCAGATGGAGAGGAAGGGAAACTCAGCAGCTCAAGAGGGAGGGATATATTCAGCACAGTCTGCACAAGTGTGGTTTCTAACAGGGGAGGTAAGAGGGGCCGGGGGAGGAGGAAGAAGGGGAGCTTCCTCTTGAGTCTGGACGAGGCTGGACTGATGCATCCCAGCAGCAACAGGAAGCCCTGGTATATAAAGATCCGTCCAAGGGGGTTACCCTGCCGAGAGTCTCTGAGCCACAGCAGGACCGGCAGGACCGAGCCTGAGAGTTTCAACTTGAGAAAACAATGAGCATCATAACCATCGACTGGCTCAACACGTAGCTCTTCATCATGGACAAGGATGACAGGAAGAGGAACAGAAACATGTGAGTGAATCTTTTACTTCAACTGTGGGGGAAAAGTCAAGATGTTTTCCTCGGCCGCAGCCTTTTTGTAAAGTGTTTTATTTGTTTTATTATTGCACAGTGGGAAGAACTTCATGTGTCGACTACAGTGTATGTTTTCACACTCGTCGGGCTCAAAGAGGTATGGACGCTTATGGACTCTTTTGCATATGTTTCAGTTTTAAAATAGCCAGCCTGCTGCTATCATCTCCATCTAAGGCATCATGGAAGGATTCAGATGAAGTAGAAGAGGTTGTGTTTCCTTTGGCACACAGCAAATACACACTGACACACAAACACTCCCAGACCTACACACACATACAGACAAACATTTGACATTTTTATAGAATTTTGATCGACACATCAGTCGTTTCCTGCCAATGGCGCCGCGTCTGTGCTCTGCCCTCGCTGCCTTTGCTGTGTATTTTGCTTTATTTGTTTCCCAAATTGAAATCTCCTGCTATAATTCAACGTGCATTCTCTCCCAGCAGGCTAAGTTTAGAAGACATCCAACAATGGTCACAGTCGCTGGAAAGGCTCCTCGAGTCTAAATGTAGGTTTTAGATTTTCCCAGAAGATTAAAACACTGCTATAAATATAAATATAAAGTATTTGTGGAGAAAATATATGTTTTGAAAAATGATTTAATCTCAACGTCATCTAAATGGAATGATTTCTCCTCTGTCTGAAGACGGACTGGCGACCTTTTGCAACTTCCTCAAGTCTGAGTACAGCGATGAGAATATCGACTTCTGGCTCACCTGTGAGGATTACAAGAAGACCAGGTCTTCCTTCAGGATGTCCTCCAAAGCTAAGAAGATATATGAGCAGTTCATCAGAGCTGAATCTCCCAAAGAGGTATTTATGCACGTACATACATTAACAAAGAATCAAATACTGGTAAATATTTGATTACAAAATGAAATGCACATTGAAATCTGAACCAATGTCAGACAAAAGTGTCTCCTTAGACCCCCTGACTCTTGGCTTCCGTGTCCTCATTCCTATCTGTGTCCCTCCTGCAGATCAACATCGACTATCAGACCAAGGAGCAGATCAAGAAGAATGTGAAGACTCCCACGGTGCACTGCTTTGACGAAGCTCAGAAAATAGTTTACGGGTTGATGGAAAGAGACTCGTATCCACGGTTCCTCCATTCCGACGTTTATAGAACTCTCCTAGAAAACGTTGCTGCCGAAGCGACCAAGGGGTGAAAGTGGAACGTGGGAAACGCCAACAAGAAAAGTATCAAACTATAACTGGAACGTCTGAGCTCCCTCCAGAGGAAGAACTCACAACAAAGAGGGCAGGAGAGTGGACCAGTGAGACAGACGCAACGCACGCCGTGTCCTGGAATTACGAAGGCAATGATCGGCCTTTGTCTCGTGGCAGTGAGGACACGGCGCTACAGTTCACAAGGGGGAACCAGAGATAATGGTCCAGCAGAGTGAACAACCTGGATGATAAGTTTCTTCTCAAACTCGAACTGACATCCAGACAGTGAAGGTGTCTGCGAGGCTCGGACTGAACGGGGAGAAATGAGACCATGTGACGGACCTACTCCTCCGTCCTTCTTTGCAACGGTGCTTCCTGTAAAGATCAGGAAATAATTCACATGACACAGTGTGTGTGCACATCTGTGTGTGTGTGACTGTGTGAGTGTGTGTGCGTTAAATGTAGCATCGAACTGCAATAAGTTGTCAGCAAAATGAGTTGGCTGAAGCAGTGCACAGGAAATTAACGGGGCTCTATGTTCATATGACGTCCAGAGTTGGGGATTATAAAATATGAGGCCAGTGTTTGTCTTCAGATTAGGATTATTTTATGTTATTTATAGTAGTTGATTTTTTTTTAATCAAGCACGTGTTTCCTACACAAGTTAACTGAGATGACGAGGTCAAAAAAAAAAAGTTTTCAATTTTCACTCAACATTTAGGAAGTCTTCAGGTTAGAATCAATAAGAAATCAGCCCTGCAGGTGGCAGTGATACAACAGAATTGTGGTAATGCTCTAAAACACAAATAATGTAAAAAAAAAAAAAAAAAAAAAATCAAATATTTAGAATGTATTCATTCATCTTCTTCTGCTTGTCCGTTGCCGGGTTGCAGGAGCAGCTGCTGCCACCCAAATATTGCACCATATTATGAGCCTTCCTGAGGATGGTGAGCCCACAAGAAGGTTCTGTGGGTCGGGACCTCAGTGGCAACCTGGCAGGACCCAAGTCTGCTTCCTAAACCAATAGGCCACCGCTGCAGGCTATAATCTAATATAAAATAAAATAAGAACAAAATACATATTAAAATATTAACAATAAAATGTGATTTGTGTCCCAGAATGTAAATTAAGGATTATTCTGGACAGGATTTTTTCTTTAATGTGTTACTTGATATATATATATATATATATATATATGTGTTTTTTTTTTTTTTTTTTTTTTTTTTTTTTTTTTTTTTTTTTTTTCATTTAGTGTAGAGAACACACTGTGCTCAGTGATGCAATAGTTTAGGACATATTTACTATAAGCTACATTTTTCGATTGTATAAATAAATACTATAATCCTATCACGACACCTGTTCATGCACTGAATTGATATTTTGCTAAACATAGAAAAAACATTTTTGTACCAGCATAAGAATCTCACCTCTGCGTTTAAAATTACGATTATAGCACCTCCTATAGGGTGGGAAAGGGGCAGCAGTATTTTTTTTTTTTTACTAACCTGAGAATATCAAACCTGAAGATGTTCTTCAGCCAAAAGCCACAAGAATTTTGCACAATTCCCTCAACACCAAATAATATAAACCACACACATTTAACGGCTTTCATTTCTGTCACTTTGTTTGTGTAACAAGTTTATTTAAAAATGTATATATTATCACAATGTAACTTAAGGATTTTCCCATTGTGTGCGTGAATGAAACCATGTTGTTTCAAAAAGGTTGAACACTGTTTTATTTATTCTCCAGAGTCAGCGTTTGTTACAGCGATGGTTTGACGTTTGTTCAAAGTGTTGTGGTTTGAGAAGACATTAAATTATTTCCACTGAGTGCACTTTATTTCACCACTTTTTACCTTTTGACTGCACGTGCTGCGGCGCTTTGATTTCACCATGTGTTTAAGAAATAAGTCAACTCCGCCCGTGCAACCGTTCTTAATAGCTGATGCTGTGTTTGTGTGACCGCGTGATCGTCTGTTCTATGTTCAAGGCAATTCTCCCCCGCGTCAGGACGGAAAATGAGCAAACGCTGCCAAGTTCTACTTGGCTGAACCTGTGTAATATTTACTCCAAGAGTAAAAGGTAACTTCAGTGCAATAAAAATCTGCTATTGTCACAAAGACGACTTTATTTAGAGCAGGTGAAACTCCTTACAGAATATTGCTGGGGCCCCCCACCCTATCAGTGTCTGCAAGAAAAAAAATAAAAATAAAAAAATGATCGGGCCCCCTAGTGGCAGTAGCCCCAAGCAACTGCCTGCCCATCCTGTGTTGCCTATGATTGTGTTTATTTTATTATTTTACATGTTTAAATGTTTATTTTCGGGAACGCTGAATATGGAACAGCTTAATATTATCAACACATGAGAAATTCAATTAGAAATAAAACACAGATGTATTTACCTTTATTTGTAGCCTTTTCAGATCCTTTTTTTTTTTGTTTGTTTGTTTTTTTGTTTTTTTTTTAAACGACCTACAAAAAAAGTGCTATAATAATGCAAATCCTGCCAGTAATTAATATCCTGGTGGTCTAACTTTAGTACATATTTGATATGATCTTGCGGGCCAAATATATTTAAACTGTGGGCCAGATTTGGTCCCCGAGCCTGAGTTTGACACATATGATTTAAGGGATTAAACATTCAAAGATTTCAAATATCCGGGACTGCAGTCTCCAGAAAGTCTTCCAAACCTTGTCAGAAATAATAAGACATATCTGGACGTGACCAGGGCACATGTATGTCTGAATTTTCCTCTCATACTTTGGTAAGTACAGGAAATGATCTGTTGGGTAATTATGACGCTGCGGTATTAGAGGGTGTTAGAAACAGGAAGGCAGATATTTCCACTTACTTGTGAAATAGGACATTGTGAGGAAAAAAAAAATCCTACGTGACAACACGCAGCATCACGATCAGTTCAACTGCAGACATTGAACTTAGTCATCATTACTGGATACTTTTACAGGTGAATAAAGGAGGCAGTGAATGAATAGAAATGAATACGACCGATTGTCCTGAATGACTTATTGTTTACCAGTTGATCGACAACCTGGTGTTCGAAACCAGAAAACACACTAAGTTTATTTTCACCATTAAACTGCAAAAAAAAAAAGGGAAGCATTTCAGGGAGTTATTTTTGGAGACCTATTCACAGCC
>JAFBJS010039022.1:10287-27493 GCA_016785265.1 Paraplagusia blochii | reverse complement strand
AATGAATCCAAAGGAAAAAAAAAAGCACAAAAAAGCATCTTAACATGTTGTGGTATTATGGCTGTAAATCAGGTATGAGCAAACTAAGGCCCGGGGGCCAGATACGGTCCGTTGAGCTTCTTAATATGGTCCACCAACCTTGTCCAAATTAAATAATTCATTTATATAATTATATTTCTGCACAATGCTTGCGCTTCCCAAGTAGATGACACTTAAATGCTGTTAGAAATTTAGCATCTTAGGTTTTATACATGTCGCTAGTGGTGACCGAGTGGTTAAGGGATTGGACTTGGGTCCGCAGAACTTCAGGTTTGGGTCCACCGGCTGCTGGGTTGCCACTCAAGTGCTCTGAGCATCACTGTCAAGACCCACATTATTTCTTGTGGACTCATCAACCACAGGAAGGCACCCAGTCTGGTGCAATGTGATTTGGGCGGCGCCAGTTGCCACTTCGACCCGGCAACAGACAAGCAAAAGAAGATGAATGAATGAAGCTTTTACTTTACATGGCTTCAACATGCAATTTATATTCCCTTCTTCTTCCTCCCTCTTTCTTTCTGCTTTTGACTCGGCCCCCATGTGCAATTTTTGGAAGAAGAATAGGGGCCCAAGAGTAAAAATGTTTGTCCACATCTGCTACAAATCCTGGACCACAGATGTGGAAAAACTGAAAAAAAATAAATAAATAAAAATGTGGTCCTAAGGAGAAACCCATACAAATTTTGGTTTCTTTGTTTTAGCTTTCGGGGAATTAACCTCATTATTTTTACTGCATTTTAACAAAAATGAACCTATTTGTTATTTAGTTAATAGTTTGTTTTTGTTTTTTTTTTTTTTTTTAAAGAAAACCTCCGAGCAACTATTATAAAAGCTAGAACGTGTTAGGATTCTCAGAAAATTGGATCAAACATATACTATCAGAGCGTGTGATTCATTTCACTCTCACTTTGCCCAGAAGGTTTTGCCTAATGTATTCAATTTCAACCTCTTGGCAGCAGCAACACAGCACCGTGTCAACCTGCTGATGACTCCAGTGTGGGTTTGCCTTATTTTAGAACACAATATACATACTGATGAACCTGTCCACTGTATCTGCCCTGAGTGGGCGGGCAAACATGTAGTGGCACAGGGACACACAGTATGGGTGTCTCAACTGACAGAAGCTGATGCGTAAAAAAAAGAAGAGCGGGACCATTGCATAGGATGAGGGACGAAAGACATGCAGAAAACTTTGGACAGCTGAGCTGAAACAGTTTTTCTACCTGTTGTACTTACATAATCACACAGATATCCCTCATTTTTTGTGCTTCCTGATTAAGATATTCCTAACAGAAAAAAAAAAAAAAAAAATTACTAAGTGCATCAACCATGCAAGAGAACATTGCCGATGCAGGAGCTTCCCCTCAGTGTAGCCGCAGGGCAGCCTCAAGGCTATGACTGTCTTAATGTACGAACATTTTAAACTAATATGACATCAGCCAAATCTTATCCCACTATAAAAATATAAATCCAAAGAAAACATTTGGGTCAACCTTTCCCTCATCCACAGGCAAATCTAAAACTCTTAGCTTAAGCATTCTGGACATGCCAGCAAAAAGAGAGACCATTTTTTAGCTTGATTTTGAGAGCAAAAAACATCAAGATACACTAACAATCAAAAATGTCTCAATGGTCAATGTTATAAAACTTTTATTAATAATTTGCAGGCAATTAATTACACAGTATAAACTATAATCTGTTTAACTGAACCCAATGTTAAAGGACTCATTGAAGAAAGTCTTTCTTTCTAATGTAAATTTCAATAGACACATTTGCTGTCTTCTCCTTTCAGCTTGTCCCTTTTTCCTGTCCTCTGTATCTTCTACTCTGACTCCCACTATCTCCATGTCCCCAATCACTGCATCCTTAAATCTTTTATTTGTCTTCTACCTGGTAGCTCCATCTCTAGGATCACTTTTTACCAATGTATCCACTGTCCCTCCTCTGAACATGTCCAAACATTCTCAATCTGGCTTCTCTGGCTTTTTCCCCAAACCTTCCTGTCCGTGTCTCAGCATCTTTAACTCGTCCACCTCCAGCTCTGTCTTCTGTTTCCTATTCCATCATCAAAACTCTCATGTCACCATGTCACATGGTGAAATTAGTTCCAGAAGATGAAATATTTGTTGGAGACAAACAATTTCTGGAACAGTTCATTAAAAGTAACACTTTTTTATTGGCACAGCTGATGATTCCAACCACTAAAATAATGTGCTGAGACAGTGTTCAGCTTCACACTCACTCTCTGGATATACAACTATAATAAATAATATAAACCTGCAGAGTTAAATAATATTTACTGTTTATGTTTTGAAATATTTTTCATATAGGTAAGAGAGATTTCTTATGTCGTTAGGTTTTTAGAAGACATTTCCCGTCTCATCCAAGATGCTTCTTCAGTTCTAACTGTTAGTGAGGAGAACCAGTTATATGCTGGGAGAAAAAGGTTCCCTCCCATTGGGTGGGCCTGGGGTCATCATTGACATGTGTTAACAGTCGATAGAGGAGTTCTGATTGGTTGTTACGGTTATTGTCAGTGTGGTTTAGTTCTTAGATCGATGGGTCGATGTGTGTAACTGGTTGCTGAGAATGTGTAATATTTAACTGTCTGTCAATACAAAAAAAAAATACAGGTTAATCTCATTTCTACTGGAAATGTACAGCATCTAGTGGGTCAACATAGGATGTGAATGAAAAATGTGAACAACAGATGTTTTATTCTGATAAGAACTGAATGTCATTCCTTCTTATTATTCCTTCTAAAAAAATAAACAAAAAAGTAGATAAATTGTGTGAAAATTATTTTGAAAAAAAGTAATAATTGAAAATATCTAAAATATAGCAGTAAATGGGAAAAAAACTCTCTTGATTAATGACTAAATTTAACTTACATTTATCAAAACCTCCAGCCATTACTTACATTGTCACTGACTAATTGGTTATTGAGTAAACTGTTTCGGTATTATTGATTCTCAAGGCAGCATTAAACAAGCCATTCAGCAAATAGGAAATTTGTTGGTAAAAAAAAAAAAAAAAAAATTGTTTCGTTTCCTTTGTGAATTAAAAACAAAAAATAGATAAGTAAAAAACTGGAGAGAGGTAAGAGGAAAGGACAGGAGAAACAGCTGAGAATAGGTTGCTGACTAAAAAATAAAATAAAAAAAAAACAAAATAAAAGAGTCAACTGACATGTCCCGCACACGCCTCTTTGCAGAGACATTCTCCTCCAACCAATTACTGCACAGAGTAACAAGAGTTTAGAGCGTTGTTTTTTTGTTTTTTTTTATTTACTTATTTATTTTTATAAAGAGCTACTTTGAGACATGCCTGGACGTGGGATTGATGTGAAAAAACTACAGCGAGGATTTCAACTTCAATTATCTGTTCTCTGCCTTAGAAATCAGACTTCAGATGAAAAGTAAAGTGAAAGAGATGATGAAATGAGAGGAAAACTTCTCTCTCAGCTCCTTTTTTTGATAGCAAACAAAAAAAAGTACAAGTGAGTACAAGAGAGGACTGTCAGAAGACATGTGACAGTGAGCCCTGACAGAGGTATGTCCATACATCTGCTCACGTCAAGAAATATAGATCTTTACAGACACAGTGCTGGACAATATTGGCATGCAATGTTGTTGGATAACAGACACAAGATGTCTCCAATCCAAAGCAAGACCTGAGCAACAGAGACAACAGAGGCCCACAGGTGGAGGACATCTAGACAACATTCCACATTCTGACAATGTCTTGTGATGTGACTGTATAATAACAACATGCCTGTATCAGTGTTAAGGATTTGTTGGTGAGACTGCAGATGAGATACGTGTTGGACCTGCCATGGTCAAAACACTGGAAAAAAAAAAAAAAATCCGCCGAGACAGAGAAGTGTGTCCTGGTCTGCTTATTTGTACACAATGGTCCAAGGCTCAATTGGATCTGAGCCTGAAAATGACTCGATCATCTCGGCTGCATCCATCTCTGTCTCACACATGATCCAAGTCCCGATGCTTATCCCATAACCCGTCTTACCACTAAGTTCTTCACCATAGAACGACCAGTATTCCAGAACTACTAGAACAGTCGAGAACTCATTGAGACCCTAGATTCTAAATTGTATATTTGAAGAAGAAGAAGAAGAAGTAGAAGAACAAGAAGAAGAAGAAGAAGAAGAATGTCGTTCAACCTTAGTTTTTTGGGAAAATTTTCCTTTGCATTTTACCTGTCAATGTGATGAGCAGGGGACTGCTAGCTGAGCCAGCGATACCAAGCTCAGGGCACCTAGGGGGATTTTAGCCGAGGACCTTGCGACCCAAGTCCATTTCTTTAACCACTAGGACACCTATTGCACTTAATTTATATATAATATACTACTATAGGTCTCTTTGTATATATAATATATCTGAGATAGGTCTCCTTGTTCCACCAATCACAGAGGACGCATTCCCTGTCTGATGGAGGACGTCCACACTGTAGTGACTCAATAATGGCTCCTCATAAACTGCTTCTCCACTACAAGGTGAAGAGTTCTGCATTAAAAGACAAACATGATGTCACACTGCTAATTAGGTTGCATACATAGTTGATAAGTATTGATTATTATATTTATAAAATACAAGTTTAATGCCAGACATTTATCCAACATATCTTAAAGAATGGGCCATGAAAAAATTTGCCAGATAAATAACAGGTCCGTGGTTTAGTGAAAGGTTAGTAAACACTGCTGTTCACCTAGTACGGACAGACTTTTTGATGAATTACATGTAAAAGTCATAATTGCTAGATTTATAAAGGCTAAAATGATCGAAGCACTGTACGGAAAAGGACATTAAACCCATTCCAAACCTATTACATGAGAAGTTTGTCAGCTGGATTACAAAGCTGAATGGGCTGAAACTTGTCCTGAGTTATAAACTCAGCAAAATAAGGTAAGGTTGGCAGCTGGTTTGAATCCACCAGATGCCCGGTAACCACTGAGCATGGCACTGTCCCCACACACTGTTCACTGCCCACTGTTCACTTTGGTGGTCGGTTAAATGCACAGGTCACATTTTGATGTGTGCAGTGGTGAGAATTACAAGGACAAGGAGTTTGCTTTACTTCCTTTCCTTTCTTCCTAATAAATGACACACAGAACTCACAAATTACTGCAATACATAACAGTTTTGTTCTATTAAATGCATCTCTATGTTTTCTAACATTCCTTTATCCCCAGAATGATAAACATCCCCTCTTTCCTCTGTGAACCAGTCCTTCAGGACACCAACAATCTAAAGCCCAATTTAAGGTGTATTTTTTCCAGGCCACATTCTTCAGACACAACAACGTGTAGACAACACACAGCCAGAAGACACTGTGTCTCTTGTTTATTAATTAGGCCACCGTGGTAAGGTCTTTCTGGGCCACAAAGTCACATGACCATTTGCACTTGTCAAACCAAGGACTTTTTTTTTAACAAAGTACTACAAAAGAATTTAAAGATAGACAATTATTTATTAGTGTTTGTGACCAACAACCGTTTAGACTGTTTTATTAAGAAGAAAGAAAAATATTTTACCGTTTGTGTTTTTATAAAATTCGCAGAAAATCCTCAGACCCTCTGCCTGTCGGAGTTTAGGACTAAAACCTTTTAGTGGTGGACATTTTGTCCATTATATAATAAAAAGTGTATTGTGTTTATCATAAATATATGCTATGTATTTAGTTTTTTGCCACACCATTGTCCTCATTCTTTCTCTCTCCAACAGATTGTTGTCAAAAATAAGAGGCAAATGAATTGATCAAGTTTCAATTAAGAGGCTGCAAAACAACATTAGTGCCGGAGCAATCTGACTAATAATTGATTTGGAAGGAGAAAGAAAGAGATGACAAAGCTAAAAGAGAGAAAAATGAGTCAATTCAGAAACAGGAATAGAACGCGATGCAGATAGTGTTTTAGCCGGGGAATAAAAAGGACAAATGGAAATCAGTTACCTCAGATCTGGTGTTTGTCAATGCACAAAACAAATTAGTACCGGGTGAGACTTCAATAGAAAGGGCAGATTGCAACTGTCACAAAACATTTTTAGAGAACGAGCCTGCGAAAAGTGATTCTTCAATTTCTCTTAGTGTGAATGGACAAATGATGGTTTCTTTAAGTCAGGCAGCTGGACATTAGGTTTTTGTCAAAATGTTTCACCTCTCATCAAAGAGGTCGGTTCTGTGTCAGTGGGTCAGTGTCCTTTAAGAGACGGACGGATGGACAGAGGTAGGTAGGGTTAGATAGATAGATAATGATTGGTAGATAGTGTAGGTGGACGGCTGAGTCCTGACCTGAGGACTTCTATGTTGGGCCATGCACCTGTGTAGCGCCTCCTAATGTGTAGGTCCCTAAACTGAAGAGCATAAACCACATTGTCCAGCTTTTGTCTGAGATTTATGTCTTTGGGATGGACCGCTTTAGTTTGTTTTAACAGTTGCCAACAACAGCAACTCTAAACAACACATCCAATTAAAATGTTTGAATATCTGGATCATCTACATATAGTTATTAAAAAAAAATAGAGATGCTGAATAAAACATATATCAGCTTCAGGCAGATGTCATGTGTCAGCTGACCTGACATCTGCCCTGAGGACTGGAACTCGAAAATGAGATGTCCAGGCTTGCGGTCTGACCATGTTGGACAGATGTTAATGCTAATGAAGCCTCCAACAGCATGTTATCATTACCAGTGTCCAGCTGACTAATACAAACACAGGGAAAAAAAATCATTTATAGCAGCAAACACAGATAGTCCACAACCTTTAAGGTGAATTACTGTATGAATCCACTGTAATCCCTTCTCTGTATTATCTTCACTGACTCTGACTCACTCCCCGCTGCTGTGCTTTAAAACCGTCAATTTGTGAGGTCAACAGATTTATTGCTCGATGTAATATTAGTATCAGTCTGCTGTGGAAACACAAAAGAAATATGCTACAAAAGAAACCAATAAATAACCTGGCATGGTTCAACTTCCATGAAGTCCAGTGAAAACGTCTGAAAAAAGAAGTTTTCATCACTTCGTAGCAAAAAAAAAAACCAAAAAACTGGCAGATTAAATTTGTTTCTTGATTGTTCAGATTAACCTGTCAGGTTACCACTGAGGTGCTCTGACCATCCCAACCCCAAATAACTTCCGTCGGAATCACCACCCACAGGAAGGAAAAAAAACATTGTACAGTGTGATTTGGGTGGTAGTCGTGGAGACTGCTGACATTGCAAGACATTGAAGATGAATGAACGACTGCTTGGAGTAAAAACAAAGAGCCGAGATTTATGGATTATTATTACAAAATGGTTATCATTCAAAATGGTCCAATGAGGACAGGCACATGGATCAGTAACATTGACCTGTATTTTAAAATATAAAGCAAAGGAGAGATGATATGTAAAGATCTTATCTGAAAGTTAATTTTATGCCTCCAAACAAGGTGAAACAGGAAGCACAGACCTGCCTTTTCACAATATAATTCCTGGCAGACTCAACATGACGTGGTGAAAACGTGTTAATCATGATCGTGATCACCAAATTATTGTCCACTTCAAACCCTTTACACCATTTGTCCGAAGCTACATACCTCACCATTAACAGAGCAACGCTGTATATTCAGTCCCTGCAAAAAGGACTGTCCCCACCCTGACACTGGTGACACCAAACAACCACTGTTCAAACAATATAAAACAACACAGAAGAGCCAGCTCATCAGGGCAGGATTTCACCATTCATTCACATCTGGAGGACAAGGGACACAGTTTGTGGATGAAGAGGTTGATATCTTGGCCAGAGAAGACAAATGCTTTAAGAGATGATTAAAGGAACCCATCTACTCCCCTGTAGTGGGTTAGGAAAACACCTATGTCAAGAAACCGACTATGTCCCGTTGTCCTTAAAAGTAAACATTTTAGGATGAGATGTCCTGGATGACTGAGAATCACACAGACGTGCTACTTTTATTTATTTATCTTTCAGGTTTACTACAAAACATGTCATTATTTTGCAAATACAGTTTTCTTCACCAAGTTTTCCTATTTCATCTCATTCTTACTAACATCCAAACAATGTGTTTTTTTTCTTCTGCATCACTTCATAGTCGTAGCTAACCAATGAGAAACAGAGCAGAGGCCAAGTTCAACTGAACACGATAATTAGTTTCATAAGTCAAGTCGGAGGTGTCAGGTTGGGACCCTGCGAGTCAACTACTCCGCACCGAGACAGTGATTTTCATTGCTTCTTTGTGAACATCTGCTATGACTATGTATGACCAACTGTATGCAAATCACTGCTGCCTCTGCTGAATCCAAATCACTTAAGAGTTTCTCTCCTTCTCCTTCTCCTACCAAGACAGTCTCAATACAGATGGCCATTTTCTGTCTGGCAGGAACAAAAACAGGAAAAATAAAATAGCCCTGGTGGTTTTAATGATTCATGGCCATTGGTCTCACAGAGAGAAAATTGCCAACTGTCAAAATATTTTCTCCTGCACAAAGAAAAGAACATGCAGCTATCTATGTCTGCAAGTGAAAGACCGTCCTTCCTTCGGGAGAACAAATGTTACCATGGTTCACATTATACTTACTAGGCTGAAGTTCAGCTCAGATAAGTAGGAGGAGCCGTTGCTAAAGCCTGAATTTAGATTTTTTTTTTTCAGCACAAGTAGACAACTTCTTGCATGATTCAAGTGAAGCCTGATATTGATCTACATGTAAAAAACATGTCCAGTTCCACGAGAGACCGGAGGAAGGTCTGTCCCATGCAATGCAGGGACAACATAATGAGCCTTTTTTCAGATTTTCGAGATGTTTTCAGTAAAAGGATTAACTTGGAAATGATATATTAAGTTGGCAACACCTTTGTTTTTAGCCACGAGCCTACAAGGATAACAATACCCTTTTTGTGAATGGTCCCTGGCCATGACTTGACAATAATAATTTCCTTAGGGCCGCAGAGCAGACACGAGAGCTTATTCAGCAATCAGTGAACTCATTTCACTGCATTTCACTTTAACAGATAATCATTTATAATTAAAAGTTATGCACTGCAGCCCAGAAGAGGGTCTGAGTGTCACATCTGCTGTGTCCTCAGGCAGCAGGTTGTCAGGGAGACTCTGCACAGAATCATCAATCCAGTCCCAAACCAAGAGAATCATAAACCAAGTGAGGCCTCGGGTTAGAATCCTACAATTAATTTCTCTACTAAGCTTCAGAGAGAATTGCAGTCTGTTACTGTTAGACTGTCCTTATGAGGGACACATACAAGGTTTGTATTTGAAGGAGGCCACCATAGAATCCTAATCTAGAGAACAAGACATTAACCAGAGACCTATGAAGTTACTCAGTGGAGGAATGAGACATCTTTTAACTCCAAGAAGAAGACCAGTTTACAACAACAACAACAACAACCACAACAACAATGACAATAATTATAATAACAATAATAATAATAATAATATTCTGAATCATCAGAATCATAACATTGTAATACTTACTGTAATAACAGATTCAATGTTTATATCGGATCTGCGCAAACTATGGCCCGGGGGCCAGATGTGGCCCATTTGGCATTTTACTGCAGCCCACCAAACTCATCCAAATTACACTTATAATTTATTTTATAATTTTTCTTCAACTTTTACATTGAACACCAGTATTTTGCTAATGGGCAGCATAAAAAAGGCTTAAGGCATTTCAGCAAATTAACCTTTATTCATGTTTGTTCATTGACTTTTTCACATCATTTTTTTTTTTTATGTCAGATTCTACCCACTGGGGCCCAGAGATGTAAATATCCGCCAAAGCCTGGTTAATATGTTGATTTGTTTATATGTTTTTTTTCATACACTGCATGAGGGAAAGCTGTAAATAAGTAAATTGGAAACCAATCAATTACACTGCATAAAGAATATTAAACGTTGGCAAAGCAATCCTACGGGGATTACGTCAAATACAATAGTTTGTGATACATTTCTGATTGTTTGACAGCTCCTGGTTGAGAAGACCGTCCCTTTCCAACATCATTTCAAGTAACACATTGGTAACTATTTTTTAAAAAATACCCATATCTAATACAGTCTTGCACACAGTTTGCCTTTGTCATCAAAAAATTAACTCGTTCCTCAAAGTATCACACCGCAACTGCTCAATGGAGCCGCTAATCAGTGCAGGTCTGTTCATAGCAGAGTTTCACATTGTTCATAATGGTTCATCTTAACCTTAATATAGGACGGATAATGAGAAAGATAGAGGAGCACAGATATCAGGACGAGTTCACTGTTGGGTGAGGGAACATGGGATGCAGTTGGGTTTAATGAACCAAGAGGATACATAGCTTGTAAGCACTTTAAAGTCTTTATGTCATGTTTTTAAAATTATGTCTGACATTAAATGATGGTAAACCAAAAAATAAAATGAAATGCCTTAGAACTATAATAAATGTTTTCCTATAGGGTAGTAATATAGAGCATTATCAGAAAAAAACAAAACAAACAAACAAAAAAAAAATCACTATAATTGACAGATTTATATGCTATAAGAATAGCATTAACAAGAAAAGGTTGTGTTTCTTTTTCTTATGAGTTGCTTCTGCTTCTCTTAAACACTGTTGCGGCAGAGGAACTGAACTTGGATCCAGAGGGTTGCAGGTTAGAATCCAGCAGATGGCCATTTACTACTGAGGTGCACTGAGATTGGCACCGTCCCTGGGTGCTCAAAGCTGTTCCCTGTTCACTTTGGTGATGGGATCAGTGCAGAGGTCACATTTCATTGTGTGCAGTGGTGTGGATCACAATGTCACAATAACTATAAGTTTAGTTTCCTTAACAATTGCCAGGTGTCATGATCGCAATACACAAGCTTTATTCTGAAACGTACACAACAATAAAAGAGAATATTTTCAGCTGCGTGCTGAGGTATCCTTATCGGTACTACATATCTGTTCCTTGTAAAGAACTTCTTCTCATTTAGGTCTGTCCCTTTTTCATGGGTTGCCACAGCAAGTCAACAATTTCCGTCTGACACTGTCCTCTGTATCTTCTACTCTGACTCCAACTACCTCCATGTCCTTCCTCACTGCATCCATCAATCTCCTCTTTGTCTCCTACCTGGTAGCTCCATGTCTAGGATCATTCTTCACTGTCTCTCCTCTGAACATGTCCAAACCATCTCAATCTAGACTCTCTGAGAATAAACAAAAAGATACATTGCAGCGACGGTTGCATGCAGCTACTCAGCAGCAGTCACCTCAACCTCTCTACAAACAGTTTTCAATGTTTATAAGGAAATAATTTTTAATTATAAGTTTCACAACTTTTAAGGCTGGATTCAAGCCTCTAAGTCTGTTTCCAATGTTTTTGGGCGCCTGGTCACCCATATGCTACTTGCACTTGTTGCTAAATCCCAATGTTAGGATGTTTACCAGCTGTGCTGTTGGACACGGACAGGCGGCAGGACACATCATCTGTACCGCAATGTTGCTGAAGGCTGTAATCCAATCACACCTAATTGGATGAAACAGCTGCTTACACAAACAGCACTAGCATTACAAGAGTTACTACCCTAACACATGGCTGTGTGTACTGAAAGATTACAGACTAAAAGGATGGTGAACTCGTACGTCTGAGGTTCAGCAACAACACGTTGTTTCATTAGCGTCTGGGAGAACGAACCGCAAGCATAAAAAACACACGCCTCTCTCTTAATGCAAAGGCCATCTCCAGCCTTGTCACTGTAATTGCAGTCTTAAAGGGAGTTATTTAACTAACAACAGATCCTTGACTTTGACAAAAAGACTAAGAATCTGCTGCCACTCATCAACTAGTAGATTCCGTGGAGCAGATTTTAGAGCTGTGTGAATTGGTGAAGGATGTGCTTCTAGGCCTTGGTCATATATATAAAAAAGGATGACGTGAAATAAACTCCACGTCACGGAAAAAAGGTAAAGAGAACATTGAGGAAAAAAATAGTGTGTATGAGGCAAAAGCATGTTTAGACCAGGTGGCGGGAATTTTCCAATGTTTTGTTGGTATATATATTTAGATTGATGTGATTAGCGGGACAAGACAGACAGGAAGGTTTGGAGAAAAAGCTACAGAAGCCAGATTGAGATGGTTTGGACATGTTCAGAGGAGGGACAGTGGATACATTGGTAGAAGAATGAATCCTAGAGATGGAGCTACCAGGTAGGAGACAAAGAGGAGATTGATGGATGCAGTGAGGGAGGACATGGAGGTAGTTGGAGTCAGAGTATAAGATACAGAGGACAGGGCTAGATGGAAATTGTTGACTCGATGTCGCAACTCCTAAAAAAAAGGGACAAGCCGAAAGGAAAAGAAGAAGGCACTCGGCCCTAAAATGAATAAGAATCTGATGTAAATAGTGGCGGTAAATATTGTCCGTGACTATATTTAAATTTGGCATAGTCATTTGGAAAGTGGACACCCTTGATCGAAGACCATAGCAATGATTTAAATAGTTGACAGATTCCTTATGATGACATATCCAAGAGGGCCAAAACTAAATGTGAATAAATCTGAAGCAATTTCTTAAGGATGTTGTCAAGCTTCGGGATTGTTAAAAAAAAAAACGCACAAATATTTGTGATTTTATCGTGACAAAAAGGAAACCATATAGTACCTCCTGGAGACACAAGAACAAAGTCCTGCCAACTGTTTAATTAAACGAAAAACTACAGTCTCAAATTAATCCGGCGCTGGATACACAGTGTGCTTGGTCGGTTGAAGGCTGGGTCTTCCCAACGTTAATGTAGAAGACTGAAGTTTTGTGTGTGGTGGCTAATGAGGCGCTGCTATGCAGCACAGAATGGCAGTCTTATAAATTATGAGTCTGATGCAAGTGGCTGAGTGGAGTTCTTTTAGGCCACAGCAGCTTGTTTATCCAATTTATTCCCTCAAGTGTAGACGGGAGTGAAAGTGCAATTTCTTCTCAAAATAATAACAAAACATATGTGAAATATGGACATTTCCAGAGTACCCAAAAACAAGAGGGCAATAACATCATACAATACTGTGCTGTGTTCATTCCACGGCATGTCTGCACAACACAGTAGTAGTTATGTAATACGAATATATATATATATATATATATATATATACTGTATGTTGCTACATTTAGCTTCATGAACCGAAGGTGCATTGAAAGTCTGCTCTGCAGAGATGAAGTTTGTCCAAGAAAATATCCCTGCTGCATCATTCAACTGACGGGCACAATGGAAGTTGCTTTTATATAATCCTGCAACGAAATGTCACTGGATAATTGTCCTTTTTCACAAATACAAAAAATAAAGATATTTTTTTTACCAACATAACCAATGTTATTGAACTATAACAATGCAAAAATAAGCAAATATACAGATGTATGTCAAAATGATATATATTTTAGAAAATCACTGATGAATTTGACATCAGTTTATATGAGACTTGTGTTAGAGAGAGTTCAATATTTAAATAATTATTTATTAACTATTAACTATTCAAAATAATGAATAACAAAATCTTTTGCCCACTGGTCTTTGAGTTAAAAATTCAACATTTCCGCGACAAAAACCTGTAAGCAAAAATATTTCCTTATTTCCACTTATCTTTATCCGCAGCTGTTGATAAGAAAAAAAAAAAAAAACTATCCTGCTTCCCAGTCTTAATTCTCCTCTTTGTCTTCCATAGATAAAGAACAGCCCACAACTTCAAAATAGTAATCCAGGCTCAGGGTTCATCTGCAGTGCATTTGGTTGGAACAACAACTCAAGACTTAACTGACAAGACGAGTGTCGTCATCTCAACTCTGATTAATTTAATCTAACCTGAAAGTTTGTCTGGGAACCTGCCCTGAACAACAACTTTCAGAGCTGTATTGATCTTCCTTGTCCAGTATCATGCCTAAGGTGACCAAATGATACATTCAGGGTCAGTTTGGCAGAAGGCTGAAGGTCACTGACGTAAAGGCAGTGGTGAGGAGGTCAAACTCAGGGCAATGATGGATGGGAGTCAAGTTCTTGAGCTCTGGACAGTTTAACCTCTAGAAGTGGATTTGACACCATAAAGGAAAAGTTCTGCAACACAAGTTGCGTTTTGGCACGATTTGTGTAAAACATGGCATAGATGAAAGTATCCACTATATGTGAATGGAGAAATCATGTTTTTAAGGGTAAAATAATCAGTTCGCTAATAGGAGCACATTCTAATACTCTCATTAAAACACAACTCCTAAATATGAACCAAGAGGATCTCCCCCTGCTGTTACTAAGTGCCGTCTTTTTCCGCCTGGGAATCATTATTCACATTCGACCCCGCTGATCTCAGATCAATGCTCCTCACAGATACATCCTGAGAGTTCCTACTGTGCTAAATAAAATCTAACGCTTCTAGTTTTATTTTATTTGGCAGAAATTTAATAGAGAAATCTCGTTCTCTCCCAGTGTGTCTTTTATCAAAGCCCTACACCCCACCCGCTGATGTGAGATAAAAAGCCATCAGAGGAAATGCTTTGAACAATCTTTAATGCCCACCTGCAGGATAATGACTCAGACAAACATTAGATGAAATTATCCTGGCTGGAATCAAAATCACACATCTGCTAATTTTGCTTTGCAAACACAAAAAAATATATTACAATAATAATTAGGGAAAAGACCACTGACAGAGGTATCAAGAAATAGATAGTATCAAAAAATGGACAGACATATGGCATTTATTAGTAGTGAAGTGATGGCTGTGTAAACAAATGGTCAAATGTGATGGCAATATATAGCCAAAATTGTAAAAAACAAAAAAAAAAAAACCTTAACCAAATTTAGGTCTTAGAGTGTGCAACTCCAGGGTTTACCTCCTAGAAATGATATGGATCTATGGAAGGTTGGTGGCCCTGGAACTGGGGTGGTGTTCAGGGAGAATCCTGCTTCTGCAACCCGTAGTGGACAAAGATGGATAAATGGATAAATGGATGGATGAATGACACACTACAACTGAGTCTCGTAACTAGTCTCATAATCAACGAGTCTAGAGAGGGAATTTGAAGGTTGATTGAGAATCAAACATGCAATATTGTTGTCCTCTCACCTCACAACACCTTGGGTAAAGGTACAACAGAAACAACACCCAGTGGCAGTTTAGTGGTTAGGAAACCAGACTGGGGTTCCAGGTTCGAATCCACCTTCTGCCAAGATACCACTGAGGTCCACTGAGCACGGCACCGTTCCCACTCACGGGCGCTCTAAGCTGCCCGCTGTTTACTTCGATGATGGTTTAAACACAGAGACCACATTGACCACAAAGTCACAATGACAAGGAGTCATAAAAAAAATTCCTCACGCCCCTAGTGTGAGGAATGTTTAAAAAACAAAAAACAAAAAAACAGCTCATAAATATATCCTACTCTTGTCTTTGAAGCAACCGCCACTTCAAACAGACGTTAGCAAGAATTCCACTTTTTTTTTTTTTTTTTTTCCCCAATTAGCAGCAGCAGCAGTAACGAAAGATTCATCAGTGAACAGTAAATGTAACTGGTTCATTTGAGAATGTGTGCTGCTCCTCAGACCACAGCTGGACGGGTGAATGAGCCACATTCATTTCCATTAAATCTGCTGTATATTATGGGATGTGGAATCACCAAATGTTCACACACCTGTTCTTAGACACAAACACGTAGCAGATGATTATGCTTTCACTCTATCACATTGGTTGACATTCGTTAGGGATCTGAAAATTAAAAAAATAAATAAAAAAAAAATGAATTTCTTCTCTCAACATTGTATTAATTGGATATTGGAATTGGAAACCATTAACCTATTTGCTTAGAATGAGGGATGTTCAATATTATGATCTGTCCTATTACACAATGTTAAATATCAGAGTCAGAGAAACGTATTAAGACGTTGAAATTTCACCACGTAAAACGTATGGAGATTTCTGCCCCTCACAATCATCTCTAAACGGAAATCCACATTTCAAATATGCCGAGTCATATTTTGTCTTTGCCATTTTGTCTTATCGCAACAACCGTTTTTCATGTGATGGTTACCATGGTTACCAAATGAGGGGGCGTGTCTAATGTGTGCCTTTCAAAATAAGAGAAATTTTGAAATAAAACACATGCTCAACAGCAGATTCACATCATTTAGACGATTTATGACCAGCTGTCCGCGACCCATTCAGAACGGGTCTGTGACCCACCGGTTGAGAACCACTTAACAGAAGTTAAAAATTGTGCTTCAGTAGCGTTGTTTTGTTACAGCACACTGAGGCAGAAAGAACTGAGTTTGATTCCCACGTAACCACATGCCTGATTGTTAGACCCTGTCTTTTGAATGTATGTGACAAGATATGAAATGTAAAAATGTAAAATATTTGAGGTGTGAAAACACAGAATCACAGACTGGGTCAGTGACAGCTTCACCATGATGTGAAAAATAACGCCATCAAACCTTGACTCTTGTAGAAGTGAGACTTTCTCACTGACTCTGTCTGCTGCCTTGACCTTGATGTTTTTTTGTTTTTTCTCGCCTGTAGGTGACAAGCTGAAAAGTGTTAATTACATTGTATAACAGCTTGTTAAAGCTCAGACTGAGCCGAGGTGGAACCTCACCAAGCTTCATCTACTCGTATCTGCACTTGCAAAGGAACCACACTGACTGGATGCTGACTGGACGCTGTCAGAGTCGCGCCAGTTGTTTAAAGGGCCATTTGGATGCAATCTGTGAGATTTCACCCTGAATTGATTTGTCTCCCACTGACTGGGCTTCTCTCACGGTAAACATGGATGAACAACCATGTAAGGAGAAAGTGCTCTTCCCTTTTTCTAGCCAGTGGAGCCCCTGTGCTGCTGAGCTGGGTCTGTGCTGTGAATTACATTAGCGCTCTGCTCTACATCCCCCTGTGAGTGGAAAGCCATTAACACCGTCATCAGCGTAGGATGCGAACTTGAAGCTCAAGGTCGAAAAAGACGACGTTCCGACTTGAAATTCAGCACAAAACTATCTCATATGGAAATGCAAGGGTTGCACAGTTTGTCCTAGAAACTCACTATGTGAGTGACATTGATTTTTCACATATTTAATATAATATTTAACAACATATTTTGTTCATTTTAACAGATTAGGACTAAAAAATTCTGCAATATTAAGGCTAATGACAAACATGTACGA
>JAFBJS010039022.1:0-10073 GCA_016785265.1 Paraplagusia blochii | reverse complement strand
TATAGATTAATACATATTGATAATAAATAAATATATATATAGTATATATATATACACACTATATACATTATATATATATAAATACTATATACATTTTGACACACATATATAACATGTATATTTAATAATGCAAAAATTCTATCAGACATATTTTCAGGTTGAAGATTGTATAGATTGTTCAGGTTATTAACATATATATATATATATATATATATATATATATATATATATATATATACACAGTATATATTAATATGTTTTTCCCTTGTCATTATATAAAGGCTATATGTCCATTTAGAGAGCTGAGGCTAATCTGAAAAGTCTGTTCCCTTTGAGTTCCATAAAATGATACTACCATTATGGACCACCAATTAAGCCTCTGCTGGTGGAACAATAAGAATATGTCACATCATAAAAAGTCATATGCTAATATTTTCTGAGGCAATTACCATACAACCATGATGACTATTAAACTCTGCCGCAATTCTAATCAACATCCTGGCAGTCCCTCATCAGGGCGGCCTTCTCTAATTTCCTGACATCATTTAAGGTTTGACTTCCACACATGGGTGACATTTGAAGTCCTCCGCTATTGTTATTGCTACCATTATATATATTATAAATCTTCTTGTTCTTCTTTTGCATTGTGCCTTATTCAACGGTTGTCAGCAAATCAATAATTTCCATCTCTCCTTGTCCTCTGTATCTTCTACTCTGACTCCAACTGCCTCCATGTCCTCCCTCACTGCATTTATCAATCTCCACTATGTCTCCTACCTGGTAGCTCCATCTCTAGGATCATTCTTCTACCAACGTATTCACTGTCCCTCCTCTGAACATGTCCAAACCATCTCAATCTGTCTTCTCTAGCTTTTTCTCCAAACCTTCCTGTCTGTGCTGTCCCTCTAATCACATCATTCCTGATCTTGTCCATCCTTGTCTCTCCTAAAGAGAGCCTCAGCATCTTTAACTCCTCCACCTAAAGCTCTTCTTCCTGTCTTCTCCCTATTCCTAGTGTCTCTAATCCATCCACAGTCTCACAACTGTCCTGTAAACCTTTCCCTTCACCTTAGCTGACTCTCTTCTATCACAGATCACTCTTTTCTACATCTGGTCCATCCTGCCTGTCCTCTATTCTTCTCCTCTCTTCCAAACTCTCCACTGCTCTGGACAGTTGTATCAAGTACCAACCTTCATTCGTGTTCTCTCTTCTGCAAACCTCCACCTCCGATGATTATTATAAAAGAGAAATAGATTTTAGTTTTAGTTTTTGTTGCAGTACCTAGAAGATTCGTGGAAATAGAAGGACATAAACTTCCAAAGATGATTAACCTGGTAGGCCGCAGTGTGTTTTTTTATAAAAGTGTTGTGCAACCCTGAATGAAATTCTATTCAAAAATGCTTTGTTACACAACCTGTGTGGTTTTAGAAATACTTTAATACTTAAAGTTGATAAAATACACTGGCCTGACATAGTCAGGCTGCTTGGTTTTTCTTTCATTATATCTTAAACCATTAGCAAACACATTTTACGGCTGACCTTATTTACTGTTCATCCAATTTAATTACCACCGGTTAGTGAGCCTTTGCTCTTTTAATCCCATCATGTTTTCTGCCTGGTTGATGAGTGCTTCAAAGGTCCTCCACTGTTCAGTCTTTTATAGCTGCTCACAAATCCAAAGACTGATTGTCATTGTTTTAACAACAATTCTGTCCAGTAAGCTGGGAAAAAATCTGAAAGGATATGTCAAAAACCTAGGTAAAAATATCTACGGTAAGATATCTGTGATTATTTTCAGATTACCGTATTACCTACAATATAAGCAACTGGCAAGTGTCATAGGTGACAAATAATGTAATCAGTAGGAGCCCAGCAAAGATGGACTTAAGGATGGATACCTATTAAAAATTCTCTGAGAGCATTTTCCCTTTCTTTTAAAGAATCTCCGGCTTTTCTCTAAAGGCCTTTTTGGTTATGAGCAGTTAAGTCTACCTAATACGTGATATGTTACTTGCTGGCACTGAAGTAATTTCTCATTATGCTTAATGTCACCCTGGGCTGACATAGTATCTTCCTCCCGCCAGTTATTAAGTCCTGCAGTAAAAACATATAATATCATGTAATGGAACATTGGGGAGTTGTAATTTAATGGGTTTTAAAGCAGTGGAAACAGAAATGAAGGGTAATGTCAAATTAAGGCTGTAATGAAAAATAAATGATCAAACTGAGCAAAAGTGAGATTGGTAGGTTCCATTAAACGATTATATTGAGATCTGTGTGAGGAAAAAGCCGTTTAGAACATTAACTGTATTGAGAAGAAAGTCCAACTTTGTTAGTGATTAATTGTTTAATTGGTTATTTTATATTAATGTCAATTAAATGTCACTTCAGGATGAGTAAAAGCCAGAAATGTCACTGACCACAGAAACCAATCAAATCACGTTGAAGTGCAGTATTTTTTTTTTTTTTTTTTTTTGATAAATGTTGTTGAAGGACTAGTTACAAACTGAACAAGAACCTTCTTGTTGAGAGATGCTCCTTAAACTCCCTCGACATCCCTTCAGCTCAGGTCTAAACAGTGGTGATTGAAGCATCTCCATGACAGTCGCTCTCTTTTGGATTTGTCAGATGTGAACTGCAAATTTGCATTCGGGTTAATTTTTTTTATTATTTTATGTCAACGGATATCAACTGGCCATATCATACTCACCATTAATCCCCAATGACAAGCAAAGACCAATATGTTAAATTTAACATTCTGTATCTCTTCAGTATCTGTATTATTACAATGTATCCAATGCATTTTCCCTATAAAAATATTACAGAAAAGTCAAAGATCACTGTTCTGTATATCTATTATTTATATACTACATCAATTTCATGTCATGTATTATGAAAATGTTTTATGCCTGTTATACTTGAGTTAAAGATTCTGAGGTTCTCTTTAGGAGAGACAAGGATGGACAGGATCAGGAATGAAGTGATTAGTGGGACAACACAGACATGAAGGTTTGGAGAAAAAGCAGGAGAAGCCAGAATGAGATGGTTTGGACATGTTCAGAGGAGGGACAGTGGATACATTTGTAGAAGAATGATCCTAGAGATGGAGCTACCAGGTAGGAGATGAAGAGGAGATTGATGGATGCAGTGATGGAGGACATGGAGGTAGTTGGAGTTAGAGTAGAAGATACAGAGGACAGGGGGAGATGGAAAAAGGACAATTTACTGTGGCAACCCCTAAAAAGGGACAAGATGAATGGAGAAGAAGAAGAATCTGTGCTGAAACGTGTGATCGGCTCCATATTACATTATAGACATGATGGTAGACCATAGAGGTGTGTCTTCTGTTTCACACTGAGTGACAATCAGGGGACAGAGGTATGTAAATGTGACATTAACACAATGAGAACTGTGTCAGCACACATACAAATAGTCCAACGTAGAACCCTGTTGGACGCAAGTCCAGTTCCTTAACTACTAGGCCACTCCTGTCCCCACTACATTAGCTCTCAGTCTCTGAGCCTTTCATACACAACAATGTTTAATGCACTAAATAAATCAGATACTAATCCTCTTAAGTATAGTTCTTAATTCATGAAAACAATAAAACATGTTAGGTGTGTGACATGAATACATTTGTCTTCACAGAGGAGAATTATAGCATAAAAATCAAGGATATAAAAGGTGGACACAGACAGTGTCTGGTTTTCAACCAATCCCTGCTCATTAGCTGGCAAATATCGATGGTCACTCTTCTTTCACAGTTCGTAAAAAGATCTAGAGCTTAGCTGTTGCTACGGTGAGGCATTTATCGCCTAGGCCTGGTCATTTAAAGAGATGCCCCTAAACATCTCATAAGCCGCAGAGCTCTACTCTGCCCCAAGGGGCTGAAATTTGTCTGTGATATTTTGACTTTCTCATATCACATGCAGTACCTACTGTATGGTGGTTTGTATTGAAAATATGTCAAACTAAATAAAAATGAATCACTTGAAATTCCAGTCTCTTGCCACATTTACAGGTAGACCCCGGCTATGGCGATGTGCAATGGTGAAATTTCTTAACTTATATAAATCAACCAGCTAAAAAAAAATTAAAATTAGAAAAAAAAAAAAGTTTTTTGTTTTTTTTTCAACAAACACACAATGCAAGAATGCAACAATTAACCATCAAAGTTACCATCATAAACCAAAGTTGACAAACACAGGCCTGGGGACCAAACGTTGCCCGCAGGGTAATTATTTGTGCCCCACAAGATCACACCGAATGCTTTTGTGGATACACTGTACACACACACACATATATATATGTATAAATATGAAATATGTTAGATATGAATAGATTCAAATTAAATAAGAACAGGAAAGTCACTTTCTCATGTGTTTATGATACGGTATGATGTCACGCTTTGGTTGTTCAAGACTTGATGTTTTTTGCAAAACCAATACTTGTTTTTAAATATTACATATCCAGATATACAATGACAGAAAACATGAACAATTGCCGCCCATTTTCTTTTTTTTTTTTTTTTTGAGAAATATATGCGGTTTGACTCATGATTTTGTCCCAGTTTTTAATTTTGTTCCACTGTCAATTCCTGCGGGATATGAATGACAAGCATGTGGGTGAACCAGAACACGTGTCCTGTGACTAGTTACTGTACCAGAGTTGTGTCTGCTGATGCCAAACAGCCGCGGAAACCGCTCACTTACCTGCAAGAAAAGAGAAAGTAAAACAAAAAAAAAATCACTGGGTATAAAGTGCATTAGCAACAAGGGCGGATACTGAATGCTGAACTGTACTTCGGCTCTGACTCACTGACAGAGACAATAACAATGACATTAAATTGAAATACCATTCAGGAAGAGATGGAAGGTAATAAGTATCTACTGGAGTCTGAATTATTGTTCCACCGTCTGTGACAGTGCATCAGCAGAAAACGCAGCAACAAGCAGAAAGGAGAAGAATGGATGTGCTCCGTCAACACTCCTGTCAGGATCCGTGAATTCATTTATAGGTTTATGTATTAAACATCACTTCATTATCTAATTTCTACATATTGAAATTGATACAAGTGTCACATAAAAATGGTATCGCGGTTGACAAACTGGCAACCGTCTTGCTGAGGAGGAGAGTTGAACTGCAGCAGTGTTGAGTACTGCAGTAGAGATCGGATGGAGAGGGAACGTCACGTATCCTTTCTTCACTGGTAAATTACTTTTGTTCATTCACTCAGGCGAATCACATGCATTCTTGCAGTTTATCCACAAGCACAACACAACTGAACAGAGACAATAATAGTTAATTTATGGATCATTGTATTACAGACAGAACATTTCAATAAACTCAGGTCCCCTTATGGCAGAGCTGGGAATTAATTTCCAGCAGTTGCCACAGGAGGAATATTAATAGTTTTATTGGCCCAGAATATTACATTTACAATAATGTGTGTGTGTGTGTGTGTATGTGATCGTGTGTGTGCAAGCATTCATAGTCTATATGTATGTTAGTGTACTGTATTTTGCTTCAAAGATAGGACAAACAGTTAAAAGGTGTCTAGACCAGGCATGGGCAAACTAAGGCCTGGGGGCCAGATGTGGTCCATTCACTTTAATTATCTGGCCCACTAAACTAGTCTATATGAAATATTTGTTTTTTATTGTGATTATCCGTCTGCCTTTTCCATGCAAATGCCTACATTTGCCAAAAGGAATTTTAGCATTCTTTAAGGAAGGGAAATATGTCTGTGAAGATTCTAATTCATCCAGGTCAGGATATCCAAAAAGGACTTCTTGTTGGAGTTAGAAGATTTTTTCATTCCTCAACTGAGGAACTTCGTCAGTTTCTGGTTGATGTCAGAGGGAACACTAGTAGTTCTACTCCTCTAGACCACTCGCTTCATCACTGGACAAAGGTGCGAAGAGTTGTCCCTCTCTAGATGGTGGTGTGACAACAACTCCTATTCACATCTGGGCATGTGATAAGAAAACTGCTCATAAACAATGAGAGCAGTTTCTGTCTAAAAAGGTGTGACCAAATCAACTCTTCACACCTTTGTCCAGTGGTGAAGGTAGTGGTCTATAGGTGTAGAACTACTAGAGTTCCTTCTGACATCAACCAGAAACTGATTGACGTTCCTCAGTTAAGGAATGAAATGTATTTCAACTCCAAGAATAAGTCCTGTTTCTGAGAACTCAACCTGTTTAGTTCAACACTGAGCACAATGACATGGACCTCTGCATTTAAACCAACGCTAAAGTTGACAGGGAGCAGTGTGCGGGGCAGTGTTATCCTCAGTGGACCTCAGAGGTAACTTGGCAGTCGGATTCGGATTCAAACCTGGACCCCACCCCCACCCTGTTCCTAAACCACAGGGTCACCACTGCCCCACCGATAATCCCCATTCTAGCCTTTATATAAGACGTTTACAGTACACTTAGACCTCAGGGGATAAGAATGTACTGTATCAACTGATTTGTTGAAGAAGAAAAAAAAATTCAAGTGAAAGCACTTTTGCTGAAGTCCTGTTTGGACTACAGTGAATATCATCTTTATCACACCCTCCAGCGAGCAGATTAATTTCACGCATGATTTAGTAGATGTTGTCACTTGAGTTCACCTAAAGCTGATATCATCAACACTTGTACCTCTTCATCTTTGGGCCTTTTCGCTCCTGGTCCTTTCTTTTTTTTAACTATTATTATTCTACCTATAACCTTAGTGTCAGAATCAGTGTTAGCACAGCAAAGACATGACTTTCTTTGACTTGTTATTAAAATGTAATGTATACCCAGTCTCACCCACCTATGTGGAGAGCATATGCACATTCCTTCAAGGTTTTAACAGGATTTGGACAAGACGTTCAAGAGATTGGCAGTGGTGAAGGTTCAGGAAGTAGACTTAGGGTCTGGAAGGCCAGATGCCAGGTGCTCTGAGCATAGCATCCTCCCCACATTACTTCCAATGAGTTCACCACCTGATGAAAGGCTCACAGAATTGTGATTGAGACCGATGCCACAGCAAAGGATAAGAGGATGAAGATAAAATGATTAATGAACGTCCAAAAGAAATCAAGGATTCTGACGATCAAACCTGTAAAAGCTAATGGAACAGAGGTGAGTAATTTTTGCGAACTGTCCTCAAGGTGAAGCCAAATTAGATATCTGAGAGTACTCAAGAAAATTTGATCTTCTGGTATTTTATTGGATAAAAATCTGCCACACTTAATAAGTATTAAGAGCATCAAAATTGGTATTCTTCAGACAGTTTTAAAACATAAGGCCATCCATGCCATCTTTATTTATTTTATTTTTTTTAAGTACCTTCCCCTTGCTAGGAATTCAAGGACAAACCACACAAAACACATCCTGAAGTTTCAAGACTTCTGCAACAGGGAAACTTCCACAAGCTGTTTAAGCATCCCCTGTAAACAGAGATCAATTCAGCGTCTGCTGCCTTTACTATTTGTCTGGGGTGTGAGCCCCAATGGGACGAGCAGACGGAGCCGACAGCTGCAGAACTTAACTTATGAAACATGAGGAAATACTACAGTGAGTCTGCCTTGAATTAAACTCCGCCACAGCCCGCCACACAGGTGAAGGGAAACCCCTGCCCTGCGTTTAAAGGAAACGCTGCCATAACCTGAAGGAGTTGCTACGTGCAATTGCTTTTTTCCGATATTTTCCAAAATTAAATCTGGGAGACCTTGACTTCTGTGTTTCATGGATGTACTGGACGAAAAAAAAAAAAAAAAAAAAACCTTGTCAATGATATCAACGTTCAGTTGACTTAACTTTGCACATGATTGCAGTTTATCCAAGTTTATCCAGCATGTATTTGTATTTCAGCCAGCGAGTCAAATTAAAACCAATAATAACCTGTGAAATTCCATTTTTAAAAAGACCAAAAAAAAAAAAAAATGAAATTGACTTATAAATGGCATATCTATATTGTTATGTGTAATTATTGTGTATAAAGGTTCTCAGGCTTAACAGCTTACAAGCAAAGTTATTTTTAATAAATAATTTTAATTAAATACGTGATTTTGTTGGCACTGAGAAAACCAACGTCCTCGGTTCTTCTCACAGCAATAATTCAATTAAGGTATAATCTACACTAAAGATGAATCTTTTACAGAATAAATGCCAACCAATTTAACATATTGCTGAAAAATATATAAATGTTTAACCTGTAGACCAATTCAATTATCTTTCATTTTTAATAGGAAAATTAGTGCCGAGGTTGAGAAGAGAAATTATGCAATTCAATTTAATTCAAAGAGCTGGTTCTGTTTCATCTGAGAACAATAACACTCCTAATTAAAAAAAAGAAAAAAACATAATTTCTAAGATATATATACCTTTATACAACAGAGATTACATATAAACTCCTCAAGAATGTTAGTAACATGCATGGCCTCAGTTTTTCAGTGTGCTATTTGACAAAAAAACAAAAACAAACAAAAAGAAACATATCTTTATCTCCATTCCTGACAACTTTCCAATACAAAATTTGCAGATGCAGAAAGAATGCATGAATGTATTTCACTGGTTTTATGATTTCCTTTCATGCTTGAGCTGCTTGAGTAGATTGTTTTGCATATTAGCATCATTCTATGCATTTCATATTCAAATCTTTGTTTGATAATGTAGGCCAGGCGCGTTTTTTTGTAAGGCTACACAAAGCAGAAATTCTGGGGGGAAAAAAAGGTTGTATTTTTATTTCATTATGGTTCACTTTGTGTTTAATTTTAACATCTAATTTAGGTGTGTTAGCCGATGCAGGAAATTCTATTAACCTTTTAAATATGCATTTTACAAGAAAAGGAAACAGTCAGTTAATCTCTCACCTCTCCACCACATTGATATGCAAATCTAGTGTCAATGCTGCAGCTTTCACAAAAAAAAACAAACAAAAAAAAAAACAATACAACAATAACACTATACAAGAGAACATCTTCATCTTATGTAGTTATTGATACTGCTGACTGGTTTTCTAACGTAGCTATTTAGACCCATAATATCAAGCGAGGGCAAATATTTTGACTCCTGGGCCACAATGAATACTGAAATTTTCCATGTGGGCCGGGTCAGGAGCAGCAGGACTGCGCGTTTGTGTGAACTCAGATAAATGGTGAGAATCAAGGCCTTTCCTACACTGTGCATTGGCAGAAATAAGGCAGAATGATGGCCCGTATTAAGATGCAAAATGTGCCGGATCCAGCCCCCGGACCAGGTCTGCATTATAATGTCAGTACCCAAAAAGAACCACAGTGTGTTCATCTCTCTGAGACAGTCCATTATTGCATTTGTTCTCCCCATGCTCCGAATCAAACAGGTCAACTTTCTCATTTTGAGTCCTACTCCACCCCATGTCTGCCCTTATAACTCATCCGCCGGCCGCAGGTCTTTCGGTATCTAACGTTTGCCCGTAATAAGCCCCGTCACTGCTTTGGTTCCTGTGATCATGACGATGATATTGCGTGCGATAAAACTGTTTTATGAGGCCTCTCATCCTCCCATCTGCTCTTTCCCAGCTCTGGCCGACCTGGACTTCATCTTGACTCCTGTTATCTGCCATCTGGCTCACATTCATTCTCCTACCCTATTAACCCATTAAGTATTTTGTTTTGTTCTTTAAACACGTGAGCATGGTAGGCAACCGGTGGATTCGAACCTGAATCCTTGCTGACTCAAATTCACTTCCTTAACCAGTAGGATATATATATAGGATATATATATATATATATATATATATGTGTGTGTGTATATATATATATATATATTTATATATATATATATATATATATATATATATATATGTACATGCAGGCTCAAACCATGAAGACCATTGGAGTTTTATGTTACTTTACTGTATGTATATATATATATAAATATATATATATATATATATATAATGTGAACTATGAGAGTAATTGCTATGCAGTAACATGTGATAAAAAAAAAAAAAAAATCCATGAATCAACACTGACCGCTCGAAGCGTGTTGTGACACAATAGCATGCTGAGATGCTGCACCTTTAAAGATCACATTTGTTGTAATCTATTGCCATA
>JAFBJS010038966.1:0-15543 GCA_016785265.1 Paraplagusia blochii | reverse complement strand
TTGATAATAATTTGACACAAACAGCAAGTATCTGAATTGCATATATATACATATACACACACACACACACACATATATGTATAGATCTATTTTCAATTCAAATTCATATTAGAAACAGGCTTTTGTAAAAATGCAAAAAAAAAATCAGTGTAGTTCTCTGCTGTTAGCATGTCCTAGTTAGTCAATTAATTGACTTCGGTTTATACAAATGGTGCAGCACAAGTATTAGCAGGAGCCAGAAAGTGAGAGCTTATCTCTCCAGTCATAACTCACTGTAAAATCTAGACTAGACTTCAAAAGCCTCCTCCTCACATATAAGAGCACTTTACATCATATTCTGCAGGTATAATATGACCTAACAAAAACAGAGAGCTATTACAGAGAGCTATTAAGTGTGTATGAGTAGAATGTGAGGCAATGCATTAAAGTACTTCCCGCTTTCCAGCCAGCTCTTGGTGTGACTTCAAGAGGCTGACACAATATTTATATTTAAAGACACATATATATGGCATGCCGTTCAGGAAATTAATGTTTGAATATATATATGAAAAGTCTGAATATATATACAAAAAGTATGAAAGTATAAATAAAAAGTCTGAATATATATACATATATATACAAAAAGTATAATATATATATATATATATATATATATATATATATACATATACAAAATGTATGAATATTTATACGCAATATGAAGCCTTCTGGACCACAGCTGCTTCCAGCCAGATGAAACACAGATGAATAATTTCAATAATAACAATTATCCCTCATTGATGCAAATGTCAGGTTTAAACAGTAAATGGTGTCTAAAAGAAATGTAATAATTATGAGTCAGATTTTTTTTTATTATTAATTTTATTTTTGAATTTTATCAATCCCTTGGGAGAATCTTTCAGGAAATGATGCCTCTGCATTTAACTCAACACTGTAGTAAGGAGGGGGGAACAGTGTGGGTTGACCATGCTCAGGGCACTTCCGCGGTAACAAGAACGGTGAATAAGAAGAGATTACATTCATAAGTGGTGAATGATCTCAGCTTACTGCTGTGAGATTCACAATAACCCAATGACATTACAAGAGTCATTAAAAATGGCTAAAGTCTGTCGTAAATACATGTTTGTTAATAAGGAAGGAATTAAGCATCAGTAATGCACATAGTGATTTATGTTAACCTTTATTTAGCAACATTTTGTTTGATAGATTTAATATGACACCGTCAACTATGTTGTCTTTAAAATGTCCATTATTTTAAAGAGAACAAAGTCTCCATTATTGCTTTAAGAATAACGCAATAATGGAGACATAATCCTCCATATGATGCGATACAGCCTCCAAATAGTCCCTGTCATTTCCAGAACAACTTGGATCAATAACCTTTCCAGTTCAATAAAGTACAGAAATATTTTACCCGATACCATGACGTAGAGCCAGCTCATGCAGGAGGCTGTCACTTCACTTGTCTTGGCTTTGGACATTTTTTCAGACTTTTGTTCATTCATTCATTCGTTGCCAGGTCGTAGGGGCAGCTGGCACCACCCAAATCATATATATATTTCAAAGTTATTCTACATATATTCAGACCTTCTTTGCAAAGTTTGAATATATATACAAAACTCGGTCTGTGTTGTGCCTTCACAGCGGGGCAAAAAAGGTAAACAGCAAAAAAACATCGATGTGACCCAAACAGACACAGAGACATTTAGCTTTATTCTCTCTTTGTTGTTTTTAGTCTCCTTTTAAGGACAAAGAGTTGAATAAAAGAGACAAAGAGTTGAATAAATCTATCAAACAACATATCTTTAAATAAAGGTTAACATAAATCACTTTGCATCACTGACGTCCGATTCTTTCCTCTCTGTTAGAAGTCAGTACTCGATCGTCAACGCAACAGACTAATAGCAATAATAAACGTATTCAAAAAGTGTTTACATTAAGATTAAATTCCTTTTTTCTCACTGTGAGTCGCACCACGAAATTTAGCTGCCCTGGCCACAACCGCCCTGGCAACATCTGCCCTGTATTTTAACCATTTTTTTGCAGAGGAGTTTTGTATTTTTGAAAAAAGAATTAAGTCATGTATAATTTTCCTTCTACTTCACAATTGTGTGTCAATTTATGTTGTTTTTTTATCTGAAATGTCAATAAAATATAGATTTATGTTTGTGGTCGGAATGTAACAGAATGTGGGAAAGTTCAATGGGTATAAATTAGGAGTGTGACGATTCACTCACATACCTATCCGATTCATATCTCGATTAACAGGCTACGATCAGGAACAATTTATAAAAAAATATTAAACGATCGATCCAGTTTGATCCAATTGGTTTAGTTCGATTTGTTTTTTGAATCTTGAAAAAAGGCTAGACGCACACAACACATATGCAATAGAAAATACATATGTAAACACTTTTCATACAATTAAGGTTTTTTTTTTTTAGCTTCATCTGGCATCTCCATTTGAATTCCATGAACATTTGCAAGATTTACTTGATTTTTTTTTAATAATTTGTCAATATGGCCTTTAAAGCAGAGCTGTGAGTCTAATATTAACCCAGCATATTCAAACTGATTGAAAATTTGTATTTTATCTCCATTAACAAGTATATCAGGATCATGTAGTTTTAGGAAGGTTTAGCTATAGACAGCACTCCTGTAACCTGATTGTCACACACGACATTGTTTTATGATGTAATGAGCGATAGATTCCATTATTGCCTTGGACTTTGCCAAGTTATTGTCAAACTGCTGCTGGAAAAACTTTTTTATTTTATTCTGTCCACTCCAGGGGCGTAGCCAGAACCCATAAAATGGGTGGGCCCCGAAAAAAAATCAGCAGGGCTCAGCCCCAAAGTATTATATCCTAAGTTTGATAATGAACATCATTCCTCATTATGACATGGTCAGCCCTCTCATTGGATGGGGCGGGCCTGATTGACAAGTGGGTGAACCTGGGCCCGTGGCTACGCTTATGGTCTGCTCCTCTCACTACTGGTGCCATGCCAGCATCACCGTCATCGTCACTCAGTCATCAGTCCCACACTGCCGTCTGCTAAGGTTTGTTGGACCTCCAGTGTACTCGATTGGCGCTCTATCCTTCTTAAAAAAAACAAATGAAGTCTAAACCTTCAATTTTAAATGAGAAACGATGTAAGTTTCGGTATGCTATGTTGCTCAGAGCAGATTAAAACCCACAACATGAACTCCAATCAAATCAGCCTACGTCACAGACAATGTTCCCTCTAAGCACAGCAAATTTATGCACCGCATAAATTAAAATCCGAGCTGAAGTGTTAATAAAATAAACAAATTACAGTTTGTTTTTTTACCATTTTCCACTGCAACTTAAATGTCTAGTGTTGGACAAAAGAACTTTCCAGAAACAATGATTGACAATATATACTGGGACCATTCAGCCCTCACAACAATACGCAACTAAAAAGACACACAGATAGAAATAATTTCAGTATAAGAGTAAACAGCCCTCTTTAATGTGCTAACAAGCATTTCAGCAGTGTCACAATGTAAAGGACTCTTCCTGAGATGACATGCGAGACGCCATCAAACGGCATTTCACTTGCAAATGTCCAAGAAATACTTATTTCTAATACGAGTAGTCATGACATAGCACGGCTCGAGACACTCCACACGTTTAGTAAAACCAGCGTCTTGAACGGAAGAGAGTGGCTGATTATGCAGGACGATGAATATTATCTTTTGTTCTTGGCTGTTCTTTACCATTTTTAACTTTGACTCTTTGAGCAACAGTTGTTTTGTTGTCGTTTTACCATTCTGCGCCACTCTCGCTAATCCCCCACATCTGTCAATGGGAGACTACAGGAGTGTGGCTGAGGAGGATGACTGCGTTCTGACGGCAACAACAACTTTGGTTGTGAGGAGTGTGTCAGTGGAACCCTCACACTTTACCTCAGACAATGATGGACCAGCAGTCGTAGCAGAGGTAGTAACGAGAAGACGCTGCGGGAATGGCCTGTGTTTCTCCCTTTAGTGGTTAGGCAACAGGGCAAAACGGAGTGTCCCGCCCTGCCGTTTTGAGACGTCGGAATACTCCAAAGCCGGCACTCAGTAGCAGCTGTGGGCGCTGGCGTTTGAGGTGAGCTGCTTTTTATTGGAGATTCGCTGTCTGCACAACGTTTCCTGGTGGAGTCAGATTCGCAAAAGAGTTTGCTACCTCCTAATGACTTTGTTGGCCAGAGGCAGCGGACCTCAGCTAACAGTTCCTCCTTAGCGACTTTTGGCACAAGAACAACTTTGACCATGTGCATGTGGATCTAGTGGGCCCGTAATGACACACACATTATGTGTGTCTCAGTGTGGGCTTGTCGCATGATTGTCACAAGAGCTTTAAGGCAACTATTTGGCATTGTTTATCTTACGTTTCATTATATCATTAGGATGGCAATAGACCCCAGGGCAATGAAGAGGGTAAGGAAGATCATGGCTGGCCCCTGATTCTGATTCTGATACAGAATGTGGAAAAGATAATGATAGAGGGTTATCAGTTAGAAAACCAGTATTTGTCAATGTTTTGTCCCTTTAATTCTGGTATGTCAGTGACATGGACATCTCGCTGTCACCCCCTGCAGTTGCTGGGCATTGTCCCCTGCAACTGTTATCCGGTGTTACTGTTCCTTCCCCAAAAATTTGTCCTCCTGAGCCAAAGCCAAAAGCTCCCTTTTTTAGCCTCCTCTGACAGGTCCTTCATTGCCTTCCAGAGTCTTCCTCCAGTGAGTCCTACTTCCTTCAGGAGGCTTGTGGTCAACAACCCCGTGAACCCTCAGTATCCAACCTCCACAGGACAGATGGTATTTTCCAGCCAGCCTGAGTACTTGGCTCTCTTGCATTCAAAGGCAGCCTCAGTCCCCTCCTCCTTAGATACTCTGAGCTCGATGAGGATCACCACTCTTGCCTTGGCCGACCACACGACTCTGTCTGGCCAAAGGGATGTGGTAGTGATCTCCATAGGGAACTGAAGCTTTCTGTCAAGGTCCACCCTCACGCTCCACTTGGCCTGATGCTTCTGTTGACCCCTCCTTTCTCAACTAAGATGTTGAGATCATCTGCAGGTGGTGGTGTTTTGCTTCCCTGGCACTTCTCCAGCACTTACGTTAGTTTCCTCAGGACCTGGTAATTTTCCCATCTGTGCTGGGGACTTGCGTTTGGAGCTTTGCAGAGTGCACAACATTCCTAATTCCTGAACCACTGGTGGATGTTCCAAGGGCAGGGAATCTTCCACATGTCTGACAAAGGGATGTTTGTTATTCCCTCCCAGGTTGTCTAGCTTTCTTGCAGACCCTGCATGGCTTTGATATTGTAGGGATTTTCTCCCTTCCTTATCACCTCCGCCACCACCACCATCATCTCCTTCTTTTTCCAATTGTTGTCCTGTGTGGACTCTGCCCATGATCTCCAGATGTTGCAGCCAGCTGATAGCTTGGTCAACCTCAGTCTGGGCATTCCACTTGCGACCAGTCAGCACCTTGGCATTAGTTTTCCTAACTGACTTGTCTGTGGACTTCCTCAGCTTGAGGACCAACCTGATCTTGTAGTGACTTCAGTGGTGCAGCTGCAGTTCCTTTTTCCAAAAAGGCTGTGGTGATTGTTTGTTCCTGGTCATGTGAGTGTAGGTGTGTACCTGCACTGTCTCTTTAAATTCCAGGGACTGCTGATTGGCTCATTAGAGTATTTATTCTTCATTGATGAATTCATTTTACTTATGTTAATAAACTAGTGATGGCGAGATGAAGCCTCATGAAGCTTCAAACCACTTGAGCCAAGTGGTTTGAGAAATGGTTCATGTCTCAAAGCTTCATGTGCTCACGACACCACCTCCTGGCTGTGGATTTTATTACTTGCCTGTATCCGTAGGTAACACCACAATTTTGACCATAATTGACCCGTTTTCCAAAGCTGTTCACTTTATCCCTAAACCCAAACTTCCCTCAGCATCCGAAACTGAGGACCTCCTGATACAACATGTCTTCTGACTCTACGAGATTCCCCAGGACATTGTGTCAGACAGGGGTCCCCAGTTTTCATCACATGTGTGGAGAGCTTTCTGTAAAGCGCTGGGAGCATCTGCAAGTTTGTTCCCTGGATACCACTAGCCGTCATCCAGCAACCTGGAGCCTACGAACACAACTATCTGACATCCTCAGCAACTGGTATGACTCCTTATCAGCCCCCTCTTTTTCCTGAACAGGAAGTGGAAGTTCCCTCTGTTTAGAGGAACATAAGTCAAGCTTGGAGAGTTTGCAAAGTGGCAAGATCAGCACTTTTAAGGACAGCAGCTACAACTAAGCAGGCTCCTGATAAACATCCCTCACCTGCTCCTCCCTATCAACCAGGTCAGAAGGTATGGTTATCTTCAAAGGATATCCCCCTACAGACGGGGAGTCACAAGCTGGCTCTGCGCTTCATCTGCCCTTATGAGGTTGAGAGGCTCATTGGGTAGTCAGCAGTCCACATGAAACTTCTCTCTTCATTCAAGATCCATCCCACATTCCATGTCTCTCTAATCAAGCGAGTAACCTCGATTGTGCCCTCCGGCTGATCCCCATCCAGCCTACACTGTGCGGCGACTCCTGTTTTCTGCAGGGGCAGTATTGTAGGCAAGACTCTTATCACGGAGTTCCACCGTACCCACCCAGTCCAGCCTAGGATGCCAGAAGGCATGGGTGGTGTTGTGTGTAGGTGTGGGCTTAGAGTATTCAAGGCCTGCCCTGCCAGTGATTCAGCGCCAGAGTGCTACACTTAACATGCTGGTGAGTGGTGTATAAACATTTGTCTTGGATGCCTTATCCTGCTAGTGATTGTTTGTGTCTCTATGCTATCCAGGAGGTTAAGCTAGGAGCCCGTTAAGACACCTGCTTTTTGGTAAGAGGGAACAATTGTTTGGGGTCACCACATGGAATTTATTGGAGCACCAGCACAGATTGGATTGCACTAAGGAAAAGAACTTCACTGATTAATTTACTTAAGTCAGTAAACTGTGTTGTATTGTGAACAGTGTCCTGCATTTGGGTTCAACAAATCTCTGAGGAGGAGAGCGTAACAGAGGCCGGCTTCAGATAGGCACCTTGGCAGCCCCATCCACTTTTGGATGAATGAGTTGGCTTTCCCTTCCATCTGCAGTAATACTGCATAGAATCCCTGCTGCTCTTTCAGCTCTAATTTAACATAATCAGCTCCAGATCCATATACTATTTATTCTGTTATTCTTTTATCTCAGACTTCTATCTTCATCCATGTAAGCCTCCCACTACTCTTTCCCCATTTCTCTTTGCTTCACTGTCTGACACATATATTATAGTTAATTGGGTATGACCTACTGACAACTGTCTGAAATGATGATGCGTCTTTTCTTATGTTTTCTCCCAGAGGACATCATATTACTCCTTTTTCTCTGTCCACATCAAAAGGCTTCATCTGCTAGAATTTGGGGCTAAAAGGAATTATTGATCAAGCTTTGAGTACAGGGAGCATTATTGTGACAGAGCGAAGAACTGATTTTTTTACCTACATAATATTTTTGTTTGTCTGATAATACTTGTCAAGAAGGGTCTTTAAAATCAGTAATATACAAGTCAAGAGTATGTTGGTTTCAAACTTCTTAAAAATGAAACACAGTTTTCAAACTTAATTCAATTTATGATCTTAAGGTGATAAGTGAACCAAATGTTTGACAATTTAAATAATATTTATTTGATAGAAATAATGAAGAGACAGCATTTTATGCAGGCTAATTAACATATGAACCATAGAATTATACAATTTAACAAAAAGATAAACTCAACTGAATAAACAATTGGGCTATAAATAGGAAGTTGAATTTTGTTCATCTTTAACAGTGTTAAGATCTTGTGATTTACACGAGGTTTGCTTTGTCACAAATTGTTGTCTCCAAAATATTGATACCAGCTTATTGCTTTTGTTGATCCAAGAGATGTATATTGCTGCTAATACTGCTAATCAATAGGTGAGCAAGAGCAGACGAGTGGTGAGGCTAATGCTGCACTGGTGAGTGTAATGATAATAATCATGCCTCTCCCTATATAAGTAGGAGCCGGGACCACAAGAAGAGAGAGAGGGACGCAGCGATTTTCCACGAATTGGGACTAGACGGTGAAGTGTGCTGACCGGGAGCACCTCAGGGTGTTTGACATCTCAACATCAATAAAAATAAAAATAAAAAAATAGGCTAAAAGAGGGAGGCGGGGTTGTTCCAGGTGAGCTGTATATTCAGTTAGAGGTGTGCTTTCTACAACAACTTTCTACAACAACCCCCCTTTCACAGACATGCAGCTTCTTTGAGGTTAAATACCAGGACCCCCCTGTAATTGGTTATACCAAAGAAGCCTCTTGGATGAGAGGTGAAACGTCTTCAAGAAAACTTCTATGTCCAGTTTCCCTTGAAGTAATTCATTTTGGAATGAATTACCTGGGTGACTGGGAATCTACCCAGGCAATAAAGTTAAGTATGTATCGAAATAATCTTTTTTTTTTATTTAGAGGTCTGTATCACTCCTGTATCACTGAAAATGTACATGCACCTGAGCAGGATAATTTGTTTTTGCCGTGGGATACATAAATTAGAATTACCTCACACAGAACTGTTATGTCTTGCATATTTAACTAAAAATGAATTGCTCACATATGCAACTGCAATGCTCTCATACTGTATGTAATACTGAAATACTCTCTCATAATACTCTCTCATATCCTACAGAAATACTCATCTCAATATAGGAATGAATTGGTCTTACACATGCAGCTAAAATGCTTAACACATACAACTACAATGCTGTCATTTATACAATTGAATTGAATGCATTTATTGTCATTGCACATAAATACATACAACGAAATTCAAGTGCTACTCTAGTAAGGTGCAGAAAACATCAATAAATTAATTATACATTCAAACAGACATTCATTCACTTTAAAAATGTGATACTAAAATACAAAAAATATGTAAAACAATGCCAGAATGATAAAAGTGCTAAAAGTGGGAGCTGGATCATAAAAGCTGAATTAAATCAAACACAGTGGCCTGACCCGGTGAATAAAGTGTCTAGTGACTATCCAGATACACTTACTCGATTTACTATGGTAACAGCTTCTGGGGAAAAGCTCTACCTCAATCTGCCTGTTCTGGTTTTGAGGCACCTGTAGCACTTCCCAGAGGGCAGAAGTTCAAACAGAGGGTTAGCAGGGTTGTTCTACACAGGTTATCTACACAGAATTTGTTTAAAGTTCTTGCAGAGTCAAGACAAAGGCGTAGTCCTGGGTCAAAACACAGACAATAGGGTGCTGGGGTAGTTGGGCCATGTTTTGGAGGCTAGTCCTAAGTCCAGTTTACAGACATTAGGTTCTGGGGGGAAGAACAGTAACTCCAGAGACATGAGGGAATGTGTTAGTCTTGGGGAAATAAGGGACATAAGTTAGGATATAAAAAATAAAGGAAGGAGAAATAAAGGAAACAAGGAGAGGGATAAGGGAAAGCAAGAGAAGACTCAATGTACAAAAGGACCCCTGACGCAGCATATTTATGACCAAAACCAGGTCAAGCCACAGGCCTCACAGGAGGGTCTATGGTTAGACCTGTAGGCTACCATGGGCAATGTTAAAAGGGAAGGTCTTAAGCAGACCTGGGCAAACCAAGGCCCGAGGGCCGGATGCTGCCCATTTGATGTTTTAATCCAGCTCACCAGACTTGACCACATATACTCTTAATGTATATTAACGTTATCCCTTTTCCCTGTAATGCCAGTATTTCCCCTATAGATGGTCAAAAGAGTCTTAAAGCATTTATCCTCTCTTTAATAATTTAGTCAATTATCGTAGTTCACGGAAATACTCAATCTTTTATATTAACCTGGCCCATGACTCAGATTTTAGTACCATCTGTGGCCTGCTAGTCAAAATAATTGCCCAGGCCTGGTCTTAAGTCTAGACTTAAAAATAGAGATGATGTTTGCTCCCTGGACTGGAGCTAAGAGGTGGTTCCATAATAAAGAAGCTTTATTGCCTAGTGCTATGCCTAGTGCTGCCTATGCGGACGTCATCAGTGTAGGCAGCATGTAGGCATAGCACTCTGGCCATGAGGCGTTGGAATGTGGCTGGGGCACCAAACAACTTGAACACAAATTGGTACAAACCGTACGGAGTGAAGAAGGCCGTTTTTTCCCTAGATTCTGGCAATAAGGGAATCTGCCAGTAACCTTTGGTCAAATCCAGTGTCGTAAAAAATTGAGCTGTACCAAGTCGATCCAAGAATTCGTCAACCCAGGGCTTTGACTAAGCATCAAAACTGTGACATCTCATCAACCTTACCTCAATAATGATGGGGCTGCTCCAGTCGCTGTGTGACTCTTCATTTCCAGCATCTGCTTTAAGTCTGTCTGCACAATGTTGAGTGAATGATGAAGCTGTACAGGAGTATCTCCTATACTGTCTGAAGGTTCCACCTTATAATCAACATCACTGGCTTGCGGTGGGACCACGAAGGGGTCCTTGCCACTTATTGAGCAGCTTGGGTGCTGAAGATGAGGTGTGTATTTATTCAGAAGTGGAGGACGTCGGACTTTGTTGAAGTTCTAAAGAACAATTTTCATGTTTGAGACTGCATTCATCTAATATATAAACCTATGTATCAGAATGACCTTTGTCAAACCTAAACCTCACCTTCAACTTTAATTGTGTATAGTGCCAAATCATAACATCCGTTATCTCAAGGCACTTTACAAACAATTATGTACTCATGTAAACTTCCCGCCATACGCTTTTACACTTTGACCACTCGTCGTTACTCGCCCACTCGTTTTAAATGTTGCTACACTGGGACTCAAACCCTGGAACCTCGTGGGGATGAAACAAATCATCAACTACCTGGCCACTTGCACAGTAATATGTCAAAAATACTAAGAATAATTGATTTTAAACAGGGATTGTCGATATATTGGTCCACGGATATTATCAGGACAATATTGGCAACCTTTTTTTAATATCGAATCATATTGGTATTGGTTTTTTCACCAATATTCAAAATTTAATGCCGCCAAGCCGCAGTCTCAGCAAATACGCTAAACTTCCTCATGGGGTACTGAGTCAGTAATACTGACACTTTGACCTGCAACTGATTAATGATACCATCTTAAAGGGACAACAACAATGATGAATGCTACAGTAAATATTTGTGGTCTGGAGTTATTTGTGGATAGTGAACTGTTATTCGTAATGACTGCAAGGAGATGGTCATGCAAGGGTGGTGGGTAAGATTTTAACACATTGTCGTGAGGCGTTTTTTGCAGCGAAGTAAAGAACAACAACAATGGACTCAGTGAAACGACAACACAGCAGCTGTCTCTCAAAGACTGAGAGTCAAAGACGGTGAGGAACAGACAGGTGTTCATCATCTTGGAGAACCAGCCACTCTTTCGCGTTGTAGAGTTTCTCGAGCAGGGCTATGTCATGTCTAATCGTATTCTAAATAAATATTTCTTGGACATTTGCCAGTGAAACGCAGTTTGGAGTCATCTCTCATGTCCACTGTTGGGACTAACTAATATCATAACACCTTAGTTTTATCATTCATTAACGTCATGGCACAGCGCGACATTAGTTACTATCTGTGTTCCAAATGGACAGTATCTCCTGGCCACGGAGAGAGGACTGTGTGGCAGCGGAGGCTGTCTGCTGTCTGTCAGTCATTAGTAAAAGACGTGCACAGTAACTGAACCCATGCATTGAAAAGGAGCGATGACTGGTCGAGGTTCCATGCTAATCCAATCAGAAAGAGATCTGGGCGGGTCTTCTTGCCTTATAGGGTAGTAGTCCTACAGTCTTACACACACGTGACGCAGTTCAGCAGCACACACCCACAAGCAAGACAATGGCAAGCGGCAAGTTAAGGTTTCAATAAAGACTGCCTGTCAAAATGTCTAAACATCTGCTTGTTTTATTGAACTGTAATTTACAGCTAATATAAAACTTATTTCCAGACTCTAATTGTAGCGCTGCTCCCTGCAGCGTCACTCTCTCACTCTCACATCCACACAGCTCTAACCACGCCTCCCCACACTTGGAAACATTAACCCTATAACTGCTGTATAAAACCTTACAGCCATTACAGTCCCACTAGACATCACTATGATAGTTGCGACAGAGCACAACACTAAACAGTTTAATGTGTTTTTAAAGTAATGTAACTAGTTACTTTTAAAATTTACTAACTAGTAACGTAACTAGTTACTTTTTCAGAGCAGTAACTAGTAAAGTAACAAGTTAATTTTTTTAAGTAACTTGCCTAACACTGCTCATGTCATCAAGAAGAAGAGTCGTTTACATTGTGACGATGCTGAAATGTTTTTTCTCTCATTAAAGAGGGCTTTTTAGGTTTTAACATACCCAACATACCCTGACATACGTACAGGTTTACTTCCCAATATAGAACATTATCCAATAGTTAAAACTCATATTAGCTATCTAGACTATCTTGGTTGTATAAGCCTCAAAACCAAGTCAAAGAAATATAATTGGTTTCAAACCAATTAAATTATGATTTGCACAGTGACAGTGTTTGTTTGAAGCCTTGCAATCAGGATTTTGATCATATAGCACAGAAATAGCACTAGTCTCACACACTGGTCTAGTGTCTATACTACTTCTCCAAGAGCACACAGCTTGACCAATCAGCTGTCTGATGACTGTGATCAGTTGATTAAACCTGTCAACTCAGGTGTGCTGCTGCTTGGTTGGAACAAAAACCTGCAGCCACATCGGCCCTTTGTGGAACAGTTTGGACATGTCTGCTCTACATACACTTAAGTCACTTAGGGAAAAGGTGTTGTTGCTTTTCACAACCTTTGCAATAGTAACAAAATTACATATATACATATATATATTTCAACCCACTTATTGGTCATTGAGAACCACTGATCTAGCCCACACCCTTCACCACTGGACAAAGGTGTGAAGAGTTGTTTTGGCCACACCTTGTGGGACAGAACCTGCTCCTGATGTTAATGAGCAGTTTTATTGTCACTTGTCCAGAGTTGATGAGAGTCATTGTGGTCATAGCCCCTCTAAAAAAAGCCTACTCTGGTTTTGATGAGCAGTTAAATTTCCTAGGATGGAATCTCAAGGCAGAATAGTATGTAGCAGACAACTGATGAGGCAGACCTCCCACTCTATTTAAGAATAGTTGTTCCTCCACTTTGTGTAGTGAGTAGACACACACAATCAACATGAGTTTATGCAGAAACTTGAGTATATGGGTAATGTGGTTTATCAAGATTACACATAACAATACATATGGTACAACCCCATGTATTTTAAAATACTTTCCGCATACTAATAAAAACTAGTAACTATAAAATCTCACCATGCTTCAAGCCAAGCATCAAAATACAATTTAACTGAATCCTGTTAACAATCCAAGTCCTAGCAAGTGGACATTTTCCTTTTTTAATCCATCAATCCAAGACTTATAACTTAAGTCTTTACTATTTAGGTGGAAATTTATCACCAAATGACGTGATACTATTATGTCAAGAAGGCTTCAAGGCTTCTTATATATGTATATTTATATATTTGTATGTATAATAAATATAATATATAATACAAATATAATAATATGTACTGAGTTGGCCCACCAGTATTCTATAGGCCTTACATACTGGCAGGATTTGTATAGTGCATCGTTCATGTTATAGCACAGACATTTTGTGCTTTTTTTTTTTTGTTTTTTTTGTAGGTCTGTAAAAAAACAATAAAATATTAAAGGCTAAAGATGAGGGCAAATACCACTGATGTGTGTTTTATTTTTATTTAATTTCTCATGTGATAATATTAAGCTTCTGTTCCAAACTCAATGTTCCCAAAAATCAACATTTATTCACAGGCATCACTTCAAGGCGGGCAAGCCAGGCTTGCGGCTACGGGCCAGTAGGGGGCCTAGTCAAATTTTTATTTGGTGCAGGCACTGATAGGGTGGGGGCTCCAGCAGTATCTTGGTAGGATACTGCTTTTAATTGTGGCCCACTGTGAAATTGAGTTCACCCCTGCCCTAGACTGCATTAGCCTCTATAAATAGATGAATTTAAAATGCATCCCTGAAAAATTATAAGTTCATATTCAAAGTGCAGTTCATGAAAATTCTGGGGTTGTGAGCAGAGGTCAAATCTCAGCTGCAGCAGGGAAAACAAGTAGTGGTAGTACTGTTGCAGTTCAGACACATGAGCTAATTTTGAGTAAAGCATCAAGCCCCTTCTTATATTAATAATAGTTTTTGATATTGGTAGAAACGTGGACAAAGGAGAGAGGAGAGTGAACAGAGGAGATAAACAGACTGTATATGAAAGATGGTCAAAGTGCAGGAGCTTACATTATTCTTTGGGATTTGCACCAAAAGAACAAAACAAAAATTATTTGGAGTTATATTTTTAATTGGTTCAAAGGCTTTTTGAAATTCATTGGAAATTTCCATATTTTGTTTTTCCATTTGGAACTATATCTACTAGTAATTATATTATAATTGTACTGGTCTGGTTGACAGGTTTGTCTGAATGTGTATCTGGCAGATAATGTCAATAATATCTGGTTTTGATCAGCCATTAAAGGAATGCAAAGCACCTGAACCCAGAGTTCTTAGTCAGATTAATGATCCAGATTGTAGAGATGAAAGTCTCATAAACATGGTATTGATTTACGACTACAGATTCCTTGGTCAATCTCCTGAGTGCCTCAGGCTCGATTGTGTGAAAATCAATTGTGTTAGAAATCTTGCTGATTTGCCCACGATTCCTCCCCACGGAGCAGCATGGCAGAATTGGCCAAACAGACAGCTCATGTCTGCCAAGACGTTTTCTTGTCCATGAACGTCACATCATCCCCTTTTTATTTTCTGTTTCCATGCACAGAATGGCACACTTTTTCAAGGATATTAGTTTTTTGTTTGCTGAGCATTATTCTAAACGTGTCTCTTAAAGAAATTGAGAGCATCTGCATATATCCCACTCCTGGCTTCTTCTTCTTCATCCTTCTAGTATTTATTCCAAAGCAGTTGTGGCTACAGGAGTCACATGTGTTGTGCAGATTATTAAGTTCGATCCAACATAATTTGCAGAAAAACATTTCTGAAATATTAAAATAAACAAATAACATTAACAAATAATTCCACTCTTTTTCAATAACGGTGCACAATGTCAGGTTCTCGATCTGGTCTGAGTCAACTTTTGTTCAGCCACAACTACAGTGTCCTAGATATTGTTTAGACAAGTGCACTCTTTATCTTTACTGTGAATTTTGTGCTTTTAAGAAGGGCCCAAAAGTAATTGATAGAGTCAAGGGAAGAAGGGAGCCATGTCATTAGTTTATCATCTTTAAGGCCTCTACTGGCCAGCAATGCAGTGGAGTGCATTGATGCACGTGATGAAGTGATGGCTTGCATCTTAGAGAATTTCACTTCATCAGTCCGCAAAGATCTCCGAAAAATCTCTTTTCAAATATTTCCTGGCC
>JAFBJS010038377.1:0-18571 GCA_016785265.1 Paraplagusia blochii | reverse complement strand
GCTGGCACCATTCATGATGAAATCTTTGGATATGAATATAAATTGAAAAAAAAAATGTGCATCTGTTTTTCCTATGCCTTTTTTCATTTCATTTTTTTTTTACATAACCCTGCTAAGATTGCCTCTTGCATTGCAACAGACTTAGGTGGACTTACATTTCTACATATTATCTTTAAATCTTTTCCAAAATAATGCACACATCAAAACAGTACTGTAAAGGAAATATACTTCCAATATTTGGTGATATTTGAGTTGACTCATAATAATGCTTAATTAGTATATATATATATATATATATATATATATATAAAATGCTAATGATATGTGTTTCTAGGTTCTTTTACAAATCAGCATTAAAGGAGAATAACCTGATTAATGTGATGTAAGGTTGACAGATGCACAGACATTGGTGTAATGCACAGGGTAGTTTGATACCTGATGCCTGTGCAGCAGGGAGAGCATGTGGAGGTGCAATAAACCTTTTAACAGTAATACCACGGTTGACTGGCACCAGGTAATCACTTTAAAGAATTTAATTCTGTGTTGCGTTTAATCGAAAGACAGCACAGGTTTTATTTTTCATGAGTTATTCAATACTGCAGTAGTGTCTAATTACCTGACCGACGTAATTTAAAGAATACAATCTGAAATCTGTCTTGAACTGACAGTGAGGCTGCTGAGGCGCTCCGGTAATTCTTTTGTCAGGATATATGTCTGGCAATTATTAATTCTAATTATTTTTTTATTAATTAGAATTAATTAATTTAGTACATTTATTTTATAACTAATTGTTTTTACCCAAGCTTTTACCCACATTTCACAATGTTTCCAGCAGGACTAAAAGGGAATTTCTGCCATCCAGCCAGAGGATGGATACTTGAAAGATAACGTTGTTGTGAACAACACCATAACTAACTTGATGGACGCAATTTCCCAGTGATAATTCAAAATTTACTTACATACAGACACCCACAACGATTACTTACTGTATACCAGCTCTCCCGCACAGCAGTTCCATCTCCCAGTTGTTTCTCACTTTCACAAAGTGGGTCATAAACGAACATGGTGAATGCACACCTCTCCCCTTGTCTTCACTTGTAAATGCACCATTTCTCATACACCCAATTAACTTATTCATAAATTAATAATAATAATTAAAAAAAAAACCTTTTAGTTACAAAAAGCCAGCTTTTCTATGTGCAACACATGTGTTCCTTGTTGCCATAGTTTTCTCTTGACTACCTCTTGAAGCTGAGGGATCAATGTAACCATCTTTTATAAGAACATCAATCTTCCCTTTTAATCTGCATTTCACATTGACTGTTAACAGTATAAAAAAAGGCATATTTTATTCAAGTTTAATAACCTAATTTGGGTAATTGCTGTTAGTGGAAAAAAATGAAAAAACAAACAGAATAAGAACAAACATTGCTGGGTTTACGCTAACATCTGAAACAAACACTGAAGCTTTCTTCGTGATCCATTCAGTCCTGTTTTATGATTTTTGATTACTTATGATTTCTTTTTATTTTTAATATTAGCAGAAATTTATCACCAACCTATAGTAATTACAATATCGGTTTCGATTATTCTTAGTGTCATATGGGGCCCAGTTGTTCCGTGAGATCATCATTACAGTACATCTGCTCCTATAACAACTTCAAGGTTCCTCAATGTGTCATGATCTCATTACACCAGTGAATGTCAGTGTTGGCAGTTTGTGGACAGGTATGACAGAGGTGTGACTGCAATCAATACATGTGGTTTGGCTGCATGAATATGGCAGTGGGGGTGAATGGTAGATTGGAAAAATGTAATGTAAAATACTTTCATTGGTCGTGGAGATGATAGATAGAAGAGTACTCCATAAAGTAAAGACCACACACACTTCTTTTGCGTTCTCATTTTGCCAATTGCGAATTTTGGAAGAAAAAAATTAGCATATTTATTTCTCTTGAGTGCCCTTGACTTTAAAATGCACATTCAGTCATGCAGACAATCTTGTAGTATTGAAGGTAATTTTTCTTCCATCCTTCCTTCTTTTATTTCTTTTATTCTTACTTCCTTCCTTAGTCCCAATCATGGCTTTTTTGGTTTTTATGAGTCTTCCCTTTTTAAATCTACTAAATTGTATATCTTGTCTCCATATGCATATAAATCAAAATAGTAGAATTACAATACTTGCTGTCAAACATTGGCAAGGCTTAAATTAAGATAATTAAGATAATTAAGTCTTATGATCAGCCTGTCAAATTTATTGTAAATCTTCTAATATATATATATATATTTTTTTTATTTTTTTTTTACTACGACTACATTATGTAGTCGTTGGTGTCACGAGACAGATATCCTCAATGATCAGATGACCACATGTGTCACATTATCAAAGAAAAAAGAAAAAAAAATCAGTTTCCTTTTTAAATTTGTCAATGTGGGACCCCAAATAATTTACCACAATATGGACAAAAATATGACATTTGATTGATCAGTTTATTACTTTGACTTTTCTTATTGCATTGTAACTACACACCAGATTATTTAAACACACGCTATTTAAACACACGCTCACTGTTATTCTGACTTGTGTCTGATGAATAACTTCATATTCTGGCATATTGTTTGTTAAAGTGTGAGACACCCCACCTAGACATAAAAGTGCTGCTGTAACTGTAACGATACGATATCTTCCCCATATTTAAAAAATAAATTATCCAGTTGTAGCTTAACGATCAAGTAACGCTGCACTGGTCATCTAAATGGTGCCGCTTTTATACCCAGTCATACCATCCATTTACTTTTGGATGAGTGCAGCTTCCTTTCACCTGCAGATGATCTTTTCAGCAGAATGGCACTGATTTAGTGTGTCCTTTTGTTTGCCTTCTGTCCTTCTGCACTCCTTCCATCTCATACTGATGGCTCAATACATTTGCTCAGTGGTGCCTCAGACCATGCCAGGGTGTTGTCACAAGGCAGCCTGTTCTCCTGTTGTTTTTGTCTCAAAAGGCTCTTATCTTCACCCCCAGTTTATGGGCATCCCTGGTGCCATGTGTGGAGAATTGCCTTTTCTCAACAACTTTTTTTGCTGGTGTCATTTGGCATTTAATTGGGACCCTGTTGCATATTGCATGAATGCGCTGCTGCAGCTACAATTATGTTTCTGAATGGTTTCACAATACTTGTATGGGACAAAGAAACACTTCTCAGAACTATGAAGTGCATTTCCCAGTTGCTTATGTTGGCCTTTAACCAGATTTGCTCGATTTTATTATGTCATGTCTGTGCCTCTTAACCTTCGGTCATTCATTTCATCAAGACCTAATCTGTTAAGACCAAATCAAACATTTAAGGCTGAGGGTGTGGCTCAGTTAATGGGCAGTTTAGCATGCAAAATCAAAAAAAGAATGACTAGATATTGACAAATTATCTGTAAAGATTCCCATTTATTCACGTCATAATATTCAGAGTTAAGTTGTAGCAACAGCTTTTTCTTGGAACTTGAGGCGCGAAGAACTAAACGAAACACTTTGAAGAACCATGGTATTATATGCAGTTATATAAGTTCTTGGTATTAATACAGTATATACAGAGCCAATATCGCTAAAAATAATCAGACATGGGAATAACGGTGATAAAATAAGCCCCATTACTTAAGGCCTTAACTTTTTTTTCAATAACAGATTACCTAAGTAATTACTTTTTCTATTGTTATAACACTTACAACACACCGTTACTGCGCTTTACTGTGCAAAAATTAAAGCCACTTAATGAAGCTGTCAACCAACTTGGTTCACGCAGACAGAGAAGCTGCACATGTGTGATGGGGAGGAGTGAGATAACCGCTTGCAGCAAATAATGATGATGGCTAAGGTATGAGTATAAGATTTCATATTAAGCAAACCAGAGGCATGTGGTGGCCCGATAGTTACACATAATCCTGTCTCCTAGCAGCACCAGGAGACAGACAAAAAGCTATGATAAATAAGAATTACAGGAAAGAATTTTGTTTTGAACATTCAAATACATCAGTGAAGATTCTCATTAATCCAGGTCATCATATCCAAAAAGGGTTTAGTTGTAAACTGGACTTCTTCATGGAGTTGGAAGATGTTTCATTCCTCAACTGAAGAAACTTCATCAGTTTCCTTGAAAGATACTTAAATATTTTAAAATATAGGGTCTAATTTAACACTAAACACCCATTTCAAATCTAAGAGAATGGCTGCTGATGGTTATTTTGACTGTTTCATTATGATTGCAAAAATCACTAGTGATACAATTTTTTAATTAAATCAGGTTTATTTGAACAGGTTTATTTGGTTGTTTTATCACAATAAATAATATAACACCACAATGTGTAATTTAACACTTTTGTCATTCACGTTATTGTAAATCTACGGACCATGCTTCTCATTTAACTCAACAATCAATGAAACAGTTAAAAAACACAGTGTTACCACAGTGTGTGATATATTTTCCAGTTACAATAACAGTAAAAATGAAAACATCAATAACATTTACCATAAACAAGTTCATGGCAGGAATCTTATATTTTGTCTGACTCCAGATGTTGTGTTTTTGAGATATCTTTCCAACTTGACACTGACCAAGGTCCATTCTCTGCTGCTGTTGTTGTAGCTGCTGCTACTGGTGGAGCTGCTGTGAGAGCTGTTGTCAGCGTGAGAGAGAACAAAATGATGGGTGTATTTATTCCAGACAGGTGCAATATGTTATAAAAATGTCACCTTGTGCCATGTTGAGTTGTGCACCATTTCCTGGCCTGAATTCAGCCTGTGAAAGAGCAAGAAGAAATGTGTTCTTGCTTCTTCTGCCTCTGCTACGCCCCCTTGTGTGTCTAGTGCTGAGGATACGTTTGGGCGTCTCGTTCTTGCTTCGCCTAACTTGTCGGCGTCTGGTCCTAACACATCTCTAAGGCTTGGAAAAACAGTCAAATTTCTCCTCCTGTTATTTTACAATTGTTTTGTCACTTCTCTACTGACACCCGAGCTCACTTGAAGGCAATAAATGTCACTACTGCAACCAGCAACATCCTAACATATAGTGGTCATTTTGACTGTTGCATGGCTATATAGGTATATATGATCATATCTTCCTTGTATTTAGTCTAAAACAACAAAGATATATATTTTTTAAAATAAAATATAGACATATTTAGGAAAAGTCAGGAAAAGACACGGATGTACATTTTTATATAACAAAGTTATCACTTACAGTATGCAATTTTCAAAATGGTCAAAATGACCACCCTCAGCATTTTAACAGTGTTAAAAAAATTCGCCTAATGTATGCAACTCCAATTTAATGAGACACAAGCTTCTACTAAACTGATGCCTTAAAACACAGTTGACTGTTTTGTTAACATGAGCGCCACTAAAAAAAGAAGGACATGGTGATGGAGCCACAACCTGCAAGTAGCAGAAGTTGAATTGTTCTGCTCCTGATCTAAAAATAGATTGTGATAGAGCCAGAACTTAAATTGACTGCAGTTATGTTGTTCCACCATGCTGCCGTTGTGAATACTTGATTCAGACTTTAATTTTAATTTTCACCATAACATTTTTGAATAAATCTCAGATTTATTGAATTAGGAAAAGTTAGTGTAAATGTTGCTTTATACTTGAAATATAAAGTAACAGTACGTCCAACTATGTCACCAAAAGTTGTTATTTTTAGTTTTATTCCTTTAATTTATGCAACAGTAAATCAAAAGCACCTTATATACTGCATCGACATCTTATATTGTTATATAGTTTTGGATGTTTTCCTTTGTGAAAATGACAATACTTGACCACAGATCTGTAAAGGTGTAATGACATTACCTTACAATACATTCAGCAAAAACATTTATTCATAGCCACTTACAACAAAAAATAATAAGTCCATTTAGATCTCTGTTCAGGTGCCTGTCCAGGTGTCCTTTTCTATTTATCCAGCTTTTTACACCCGGACCTGAATTTACGAAAAACAAGGATACATAGTTACTTTTCTTAGTAACTAATTATTGTGTTTATGGAGTAACTCGGGCGAAGTGACTGCAGTGGTAAATATAATTACCTTTTTCAAAGTAATATGCCCCAACACATGTATAATGGTAACAATACATATTTAAGTCATTTCTTGCACCTCACTGTTGATCAGTGAAACTTTGTCATGATTCAGAAATGACACTTTTCTTTTTGTCTTTGACTTGTTTTCACACAGTTTAAGAATGCTCCATAGAAATAAACTGAGTTTATATATGTATATATGTAGTGTATTATAGTAGCACATCGGTAGATTCAGGTTATTGCTGTTGCCACCTGAGTGAGAAGCTTTCAGGCAGAGGTTGAACTGCTGTTGCCCTGTCTGTCTGTGTCCTGTGGCATCTGCAGAGTAGCTGCTGACTATCAGAGAGTGGTTTTCACCTTCCTGGCATCAGTGTCTCTGCCCCTTCTCTGTGTTGCTTGGCACACAGCAATACCTTTCTAGGATAGGTTAGCTTTAATTATTGTGTTGAGACAAAGCTTCTCTTACCCTGTCGCCCTGGGGGAGGTTGTGGTGGCTGTGGGAGGTGGAATAGAGGAACAAGGTTTTAACCGTACCAACAGGTCTATTCTCCCTGAAACTAACTCTGATTCTTTGAAACCACAGTTACAGTCAGGCACAGCATTGTCAGTTCATGTAAAAATCAATAACGAAGTTTTGAAAAATGTTCCGTCCATCCATCCATTCTTGTTTTATTTTTCTAACACAGGAAACTGGAAGTTTTTCATTTAGTTTTGTTTGTTTGGTTTACTTTTTTTTTAAACTTTGATAAAGAGATTGTGTCTCCTTGGTTTTGTATCCATCATTTAGCATCAATACTAGTTGACTTTATCCAACCTCATGTCTACTTCACAAGGCTTTTGAAGATACCAGAGTCAGAGAGAACAAGAGAGATTTTTTTTTTTTTTTTACAGTGCATTACTCACATTTTTTCAACCTTCTGTTTTAACCAGACCATTTGGCATGTATGAAGCAACTTGGAGTTTCTTGGCCATGTTACAACATCCATCTCTGTCCTATTCCTAGACAATTCCTGACCTCCAACCCTCTGTGTGCCAGAGTGCCCACTATAGATGTTATTACCCTGCAGGTCACAGGACTTGGCAGCTACCTGCGATCCAGTGATTTAACCCTTTGACTGCAGGTTCACATGCGTGTCTAGAAAATTATTCTTCACCCTAGCCATGACTTTCAGCCACTGTTAACTTATTAAAATGTATGAGTCAAATTTTGCCTGTTTTTCTATCCCATCGTCCCCTGCTCTCTCTCTCTCTTTCTTTCTCCTCGTATATCTCAGCACTTCTCCTGTATTCTTCATCTGTCGCAGTGTTTATTCACTCCCACTCCCTTCCCTGCTGTCATTTCTGCCATTTTGTTCTTTGTTCTTTCTGATCTCATTTTATCTGAACTCGCTTCACGGTGGGCTGACAGAGACGTGGACACGCAGTCATACAGACAACCTAAATCCTCACCATAAAGGCGTGAGTTTAACTATTGTCCTCTACTGAAACATTGCGAATATGTGACCCATAATCATCAACAGACTAAGTTACTTTATAGCTTGAGAATAAAGAAAGCATTTTTCTGGATGAGTCTGTCCATTGGGTGTCCTTCAGAAACTAAAACCATGGCAACAGCCAGCGCTGCGACCTTGACTATGGAATATCATGTAAAATGATTACAGATGTCACAACCAAGCAACAATGATGGTAACATCTGTGGGTTACATGCATTGCTATAAGGTGAGTGGACTTGATTTCAGCATTTTGATGACGTAGTTTGATCATGTTTTCTTTTGCTGCACTAGATTGGTCAAGGTTTAACCAATTTGAAAAGGAGAGCGCCTGGGCAACCACTGTGGACCCAAGTCTAAGGTGCCAGACTTGGGTCCACAGGGTTCAGGTTCGAATCCACCAGGTCCCAGGTTGCCACATAGGTGCTCTGAGCATAGCACCGCCCCGACCCACATAACTTCTGGTGGGTTCACCACCCACAGGCAGGCTCCCATTATGGTGCAATATGATTTGAGTGGTGCCAGCTGCCCCTGTGACCCTGCAATGGACAAGCAAAAAAAAGAAGAATGAATGAAAGAGAGACTAAAAACCTCAGCGTAGGTTTAGAACAGCAACCGTGGGGGGTGATAATTGCACTTACTGAGTTCACCCATCTTTGTTTGGCCTATTTGAATAACAGTGAACAATTTTTGAATTGTTTGTGTGTGTTATTCATACGCAAACTATTCATTCAAATTGTTCTAGTCTAAAAAGTCAGTGTGGCTTAATTGACATATCGAAGTTGCTGGAAGCTCACATATGCATTGAATATTAAACACAGAAAAATAATTGGCAGATCAGGTTACTGATGTTGCATATTTTTAACATTCCCACTTGAACTGTATGTTATTAAACATAACTATTTGAGAAAAAAATGTCTCTATTTTCACCTTTCCAAAGAGATATGAATTTAGCTCCTGCTCTCTTACTGGTAGGATCACAACTGATTTGCATTGAAAGTTCTATTTCTAAAGAGAAAGAAAGAGAACTCCTTGTCATTGTGATTCACACCACAAAATGGGACCTCTGTATTTAACCCATCACCAAAGTGAACAGTGGGCAGGTTTGAGTGCTGGGGGAACTGTGAAAGGGAATGGTGCCATGCGAACCGGGGCCTTGTGGACCCAGGTCCGTTTCATTAACCATTAGGCCATCAACTGTCAATAAGTCCATCAATTTGTTTTGGTGTGAATGTAACTGACCTCCTGGTGCAAAAGCAAAATATTACCGCAAAAAAACCTGGGTAGCTCTGATGGAGAATGTTCAAAGCTGCTTGTGTTTCATTGCTGTTTTTTTAAAAAAAAGTCTAATAAACTTGTAAGTGCAAGTGAAAATGATTTTTTTTCCTCATGCACAGCACTTTGAAGCTGCTCCTTTAAGTAATGTAATAATTCCATGTCATTAAAGCCTCAGATTAGAACAAGTCATTAGAACAGTTTGTGCTACAATATACGTGGTTGGCTGGGAAATTCGGAAAAATTGGAAAGTCAATCCATTTACATGGTACTTATTGTAATTCCGACTATATAAACTGTTAACCTTTTTTAACTGTTAACTATTGACAGCAAACTCTATGGGGCTTATTTTAAAATAATACAAATTTTATTTTTCACTTAAGTGTTATATTACTTTACAGGACTAATTTAATATTAACAATTCATAAAGTCATCCTAATTGTTAGCGACAGTAGTAGCCTGGTTGTTAAGAAAGGGTTCAAATCCACCAGCATGTTGATGCAGAGGTGCTGGAGACTGTTGCAGACGGATAAGCAGATTAAGATGAACATTGATGTTTAATTAAGTACTGAGCCCATGTTTCATTTTAGAAAATATTTAATACAGAAATAGTTACTTCAAGGGCAAGCGGACATAGTAAGTGGGTTAAATGGAGACAACGTACACAGACAAAAGTATAATATTATTGTCATTTATAATTTCTCACAATTTTACTTGCGCGGTGTGTAGTTGAGGAATTAAGTTCAGACGAATTAAAGAAAGCCTCACACAAATAAAATATCTTTCAATAACCTTGTTATTTTTTTAGATTTTTTTTGGTTCCACGGTTTGTTTGTTTCAAAATTGTTGGAATTTTATGATTTATATTGATGTCACATTTTCAAATTTCAAATAATATGCACTATATGCACACTTTTCATATTTATTCCATATGGCAATTCTCAATAATTTCCATCTGTTCTGTAGATGTTTAAGAAATTAAAAGCCTTTAGTGGTAATAACACAGTGTGTTGATATCCTTCAATAACAAAATCACTGCCTCTTTCTCCAACTAATAAACTAAGAAAAAGGCAAAACAAGTCTAATGGCTGTTAATGCTTTGAAGGCTTTCTGACCTGGATCTCTTTAAGTGTCAGTTCAGGTCTAAAAAAGGTATCTTGTGTCTTCTACCACTTACTTTTATGTTTGTACTGGTGCATTTTAAAAGGATGAGGTCTTGCTGTGAAGCTACAGTCAACAACAGAGAACTTACTTAACAGCTTTTTTTTTTTTTCTGCAGGGGAGAGCAAGTGTATTTTATACGAACAAATTCTCTCTCACTCCTCCAGTGTTCATTAAAACAGTACATTAACCTGCAGTAAGAACCTTTTGGAAGCTGCTGCTGGTGTCGCTGCTAAGAACCTAACTTGTAATTACCCCCAAATTATCCACATTTACACAGAGAAAAGGGTGGAGGCTGAATGACAGAAATACTGTAATGCAGTATAAGGCTGTGCAATTAGGTGTGACTGTGTTCCGCTGACTAGAGCCCAACTGAGGCATAATGAACTTGTTTCCAATTTGCATAACATGTCAATTTCTGTGCATAAATGTTGTCACCACTATAATGACAATACAATAAATAAAGTTTGTTGAGGCGAGTGGTTTTTATAGTACTGAGTACTAATGACAAGCGTTAAAGGGAATGCTAACAATTCTAAGCAGCTCTTTATTAGCCTAATGTGGCAAAGTTGTCTGTTGTTGAATAATTGTTACATACCACACTGATGGTCTTCCTGACCTCTGCCTCTCATTTAGATACCTCATATATTTAATTTGTAAATAAATATAAAAACCCTTAACCCTAACTCAGTAGCAGTAATTTATGAAGCACCTTCATCATACAATAATAGAAGACAAGCTGATATCAATTGCTTGATCTGTAGAGACATTTTATACAAATTATTTACTTTTTTTATGATCCTTCCTGTAGTTTACTTGTAAACCACAGTGAAAATGCCCAAAATAAAGGAAAATTAAAAGAAAAAAAAATCTTTATGTGACACACTTTCATGTTTAGTGTTATAGTATGTAGAAGTCTTTGGTCATTTCTTAGTATATCTGACTTTGTCAATATTTTGTACGGCTGTATGAGTTGGATTGACTGGAGGGGTACACTCATTCAAATGACACTTAATTTGGAAATGGAAAACTCAAAATACACTTGCATGTCACTAAAAAGTTTGTGAAAAATCTACTAATATTCAGTTTTGTTATTTGTGTGTCTTATGAACATTAGACTGAGTTGATGTGATGGTTTAGAAGTCCTTTACAGCACTGTAATGCAGTATTAAAGATATACCTACTTTCTTAATCCACTGATTCTTGGAACTCTATCAACATTTAAAAAGACAAAAGATAAATCTACACTAAATCAATATCTGCTGATGTTACCCTCAGGCGTTGCCTCGCTTGATCATCTCCTGCCTCATCTGGTTTTACACCAACACCCTCCTTGTCCTTTCTTTACCTATCTACAACTCTCCACTTCTCTCCTTGAAGCTTCATCTCCAACCTTTGTTCGATATATTCATTACTTCTCCTCCACTCTCTCCAAAACCATCTTTCCTATTATCTCCAAACCACTCTGCCTTAACTGTCCATCTGCTCATTCCACTCGTGTCCATCCTGTTTACTCCAAGTGAAGACCCAGCAATCTTGATAACTGCCTATTAGACAGTGACACTGTCTCTCAGCATTTTATAGTCATAGGAGGTATGGCAGTATTAAAGGATGAACCTCATGCTAATGAAGATTCTTAGTCATCCAGGTCGTTGTCAAGGTGAAAGTGTTCCATTATGCAACAAGTTCTTATTCATGCCATTGTTATATAACTATACAATTATTACATCTGGCAATGTTTTAGAAAGCTGTGATATCTTTAAGTATTTGCCGTTCAAAGCCTTAATCTGATAGGTGCATGTCTTAGTGATCCTGATATCACAGGATGCCTTGGTGGCTGTTTTCTTGATCTTGAGATTTGAAGACATTGAGTTATCGTTGTTCATTTGATGTTCCAACGTGTCACCTTTTCTTCTCAAGGTGCTTTCACAGCCTTGTTCTTTTCTGGCTGCTGCGTCATTGACGTGTTTCTTTGTGTCACTCATGTCTCATGGTCATGGTCAAGACAGAGGGAGACACAGGCAGACGGAGAGACGTATACAAGACCTACAGAATACACCTGATGGTTTTTATTATGTTTGTCTTATTTTGGTAGTTTGTGGAAAAAAAATGTATACCACTGAGGGTTTGGGAATGCCTTACATAAGGCTGTTATGCGTGTCATGTCTGAGTTGCAACATTGTTCTAAACATTAAAAATGTGAGAACAGTTCCTGTGGTGATCATTTGCCTTGAATTCTTCCTTTCTCTCTTGCTCCTCTCTCGACGCCTCATTCTTTTCTTGTGTGTATTCGTTGCTTATCATTTTTCACAATTTGTTTTTGAACCCTAGGATACCCTCAGTGAAAACTTTTACATCATCTGAAGTATTAAATAGAAAAATCTAAAATATGATCAAAAGCTAAAATTTAAAATTTTCCCAACAGGTAGTTTATCTAAATATTAACTCTACGCACATTTGTTAAACATCCAAGACAAATGCATTATTATATAACGTTTTTTACACAGTGACGTTTTTTACACGTAACGTTAACGTTTTTTACACAGTGTTTCATTCCAGTTTGTATTTCACATTTTTTTTTATTATTACGTTGTATCACTGTTACAAACACTGATATTATCAAAGAGGATCGAGGACAGTTGGTTTTCCTCCAATAAATGTGGAAGCTAAAAGTCTTGAGTATCACTACAGCCCATTGCACATATTAGACTTTGCTGTAAAATATGCTTGGTAAATTTTAGAGCCATGAAATGTATACAGTGTAATAAATATCAACAAGACTGTTTTTTTTTTATCTGTTCTGTTATGGCAATAAAGAATTTGGATTTTTGATTTATGTAAAATTACATTAATGTTTCAACAAGCGATAAACACCTCATGACTACCTGACAATCAATATTGTGAAAATCAAAGTTTCAAATCCTGCTGATGTACCCACTACTTATAGATCAGCGTGACACTGTACATGCACAAACCTAGATACAGAAAACTAGTCAACAACACGGCAGGGGCGTGGCCAGAACCGATAAAATGGGTGGGCCCAGAGCAAATTTGGGTGAGCCAACCCCAAAGTATTATAGCCAAGTTTGATCAGCCCTCTCATTGGATGGGGCGGGCCTGATTGAAAAGTGGGTGGGCCCAGGCCCACCCGGGCCCACCCGTGCAACACGGAGCATCATGGCAGAGCTAACTCGACTGCCCATATCTGCCAAGACATTTCCTTGTCCGTACATGCCATCTTGGTCACTTTTTCTCTGTCTGTCCACAGAATTGCACCAATTGTCAGGGAAATATTTTTGTTTTTATTTACTGAAAAATATTCTCCTCTTGTCTCACAATTTCTGCGTCTCACACAACCGTCTTTTTTGTCCTTCTTGTCTTTGTTTATGTTACATTATTTCACGTAACATTGCTAATGTGTGGCAGAGGCTTTTATCCAAAGCAGTTCTGCCTACAGGAGTCAGACGTGTTGTCTATGGTTGTACAGTGTTAAAAGTCTTATTGCACCTAACCATTGTATTGTAAAGTGTGAGTGCACATATCTTGAGCTGTGAACCCCCAACTTCTGCAATTTACTTACACAGTGTGGGCAGCAGATGGATGCTGTGATTGAATGCATTATTATGTAGAGCAAAAGTAATATTTTGCCCAAATAGATGGATATTTTCTTCTACCTGGCAGTGGAATACCTAATAAAATACTGGATATCCATTCTGCTGAGTTGATTAAGTAGGCATTATGATGTTTATCCGTGATAAATTAGATTGCGGTCATTAAGGTCAATCAGAATTGATTTCCTATAAGAGATTCAATCTAAATTCCCTTGTGGCAGAATACTATAAGACATTGTTCTATTCCTTAATACTACATTTCTCATTTAACATCTGTTAGACTTTTATTTCTTTTAAGGTCATTTAAGCTTGGGTGTACTGTATGAAATGAATAACTTTGCACGAGACAAAGCATATTTTGCTGACGTGTAAAAAACGCACAAGCGTTGAAACACTATCTGCATCCATATTGGGAAAATTAAACAGGCTTCAGTCATTTTAACACCCACACAAACTTCAGTGAATTCAAATGGAGTGAGACCTTCTTGCCCACATTTTCCCCAATAAACGCCCCCCCTTCACTTGTGCATATGTTATGTTTGTATCTGTTACCCGAGTATTACAAAGGAAAACATGGGATGCGTCCTAATAGTAATTAATGTGTGAAGGAGAATAATCTGAGATTCATCTTCTTACTTTCCTACCAGCTTGTCCCATATTTTAGTGTTGTCACAACAAATCGATGCTTTTCATCTCAACCCTGTCCTTTGCATCTTTGACTCTGACTCTTACTTCCTCCATGTTCTCTCTAACTGCATCTATTTTCCATTGCTAATGCTCTGACCCATGATCAGTAGGGTAGACTAACCTTTTAAGATGGTCTAATCATAGCCCCTGTTCCCTATTGATAGGTTAACAATAAAGCGCTATTCTGCGTCACAATGATAGGAAGAGATCCAAAAGTGATGCATGACACTTGGCCGCCACAAGCCAGTTACCCATGTGGAAACTTTTGTGACACCTCATGCCTAAAACCCCAAAGGTCAGCAGGATCTTGAGGCCCCTCTTTCATTGACTGAAAGTCAGGATCACCCTTTCACCCTTCTGCTTCATTCCAATCTACTCATTGTCTCCTACCCGGTAGCTCCATCTCTAGGATCATTCTTCTACCAATGTATCCACTGTCCCTACTCTGAATATGTCCAAAGTCATCTTAATCAAGAGTCTCAAGCTTTTTCTCAAAACCTGTGCCTCCAATGACCTCATTCCTGATTCTGTCCATCCCTGACACTCCCAAGGAGAATATCAGTATCTTTAACTCCACCTCTAGGATAAGAATTGGAAGAGATTACAGTCATAAATGGTAAACAGATAGGTAGCACCGAAGTGATAGTTATTGGTAAATTTTTACTAAAATTAGTAAACTATTGGTGACTATTAATATTTGTCCTCTATATTGCCACAGACTATATTAAGGGTTTAAATGTTTAACTTTGTATTCAGATTAAGACAAGTTGAACAAGAATAACAGTATAGAATATAACGATAGGTTGTCTTTCCTGTTCATAAATTTGGATCCTTGTTACAATAAAATACAGATATATTAGACAAATACATAAGATACAAAGACATATAAGACAGATACACACTTTCAACCTCATATGTGATTCCGTGGTTGTATTTCAGTGCATAGCATGTCATGCCAGTAAAATCTGAAAATATGTATTTTTTTGATTGCATAAGAGAAAACTCCTCATTTTCTCCTCATTAGATCAAGAGTGTGGTTGTGATTAAAGGTATGAATATATCAAATCCTGGCCGGCAGTCCATAAGTGTTTACCTGTGCATACTGACCCTCATCACAAAGGAACATATACGTTAGGTACCAGTGTGAAAAAAAGAAAAAAATGCTTTAATCAAACAATTTTTCCTCTGACATTTACAGCAGAGTCTTGATTATGTTTTGATAGTAACCATGGTACAGCCAACTCCATTGTATGACTCTTGTTTAGTATTATTTTTCTTTCATTACTGAAAAGAAGTCAGACCTCAAACATGCTGATGGCCATACTGTGGAAGTGCTATTGGGGAAAATAGATTATAACTTTATTGCTGTGAACAAAGTAAACAGGTGCAGTATCAATTAAATTTAAAATTCAATTCAATTCAAATTCCTTTTTTTTTGTCATTGTGACTCACACCACAGCCCACAACGAGCACACAACCTCTGATGGAACCAATATGATGTTCTACTAAGTTACATCAAATTGCAGAATATATGCTCTAATTCATTTACAGTATTTACACATTATGTAGAGCAAGGTCTTCCTTGCTGTGGCACAGGTGCTTTTTAACCTGCAGCCTCTGTAGCCGTCCTCTGCTCTAGTGCCATCAACTGTAAATGTGAGAAAATGCTAGCCAAGCTAACACTAAAACCCAGCAGACAAGCTTATAAAGTCATAAGATTTTTTTTTTCTTGGCAAAATCTAAGAAGTAAGCTTTGATAAGCAATTTGACTTTGTATGCCCTGTTACAAAAGGATGCAATAACAAGTACAAGGGAAATTAAATAGCTTGGCCTTAAACGTACCATATTCAGATAGAGAAATTGATTTTTCTACTTTAGCCTGTAAAGCCAAATCAACTGCACAGACACACACAGACACACACTTTACTGTCTGTGTCTCTGTCAGTCAAAGAAATGAGGCAGTTGTTTGAACTTCTGGTCTGTAAGGTCAAACATTTAGGCGAATGACTGACCTAACAGACCCACTCATTCATGTTTGGAGTTAGGCTGTCAGTCAAGTTGCTCTTTGCTTTCCAGTCAGTGATTGTAGCACATCAAAAGGTTGGAGTCTCACACTGAGTGTCTGGTTTGAATGCTCAGTGAGCACAGTAATATGATTAGAGTATACCGGTATATATCGGTTAGTGCCCTACAGCCAGATGGAAAACAGGCCATGAATATTGAACACTTCTTAATTCACTGATTTAACATCGGTACATGAAGTATAATCTGTAACATGTAAAAATAATTAAGCCCAAGTCTCCTCCTATAGAGCAGCCCCAGGTATTTGATGTAAAGTACAGATATACAATAGCAGGACATCAGAGACAAAACCAGCTTCTGTAATAGAATGATATATTCAATTATTTATTTGTTTATTTATTTTGTATCTTTGATGGTACTGTTGATGGTGTTGACACCAGTCAAAGCCAATAACAACCTCTCTGCATGTTCTATGACTTTGAAAAATAGTCTTGAGAAATCCCATTAGCAACCCTTAGCCATAGAACCCTCTCCAGTTTTTATCAGTGTGCCACACACCTGTACATCCTGATGTGCAGAGCGTCAATGTGAGTGCACTGCAATGTGAAGGAGAGATCTCAGAAAAGCCATAGCAAAAGAAACACGGGGACATAGATCACGGTGCGCATGTTTAATGTCTTGCTTCTTCAGAGTGTAAGTCTTGTCACTTCACAGGCCCGTGTCACTGAGGTAGACTCATGTTCTGGCACCTGATGTTCTCAATCACACCACTGACATTGGCGTGCCAAATTATTTATGACTTGATGGAAATATAGCTGTGGAAGCAGCTGAATTTCCTCCATTTCATTTGTGAGTGTGTGTGTGTGTGTGTGGGTCCCGAGATAGAAAGTGTGCAAATTTATATTGCAGGCTAGATGTCAGGATTGCTACAAGTCTTGACAGCTGAGACAGAGAAGGGAAGTAGACAGATGCAGATAGCAAGTGTCAAAAAAAAGTTTGACATAATGTGACATTTTTATATTTGGCCCAAGTATTGTAGTAGGTGATCCATTTTATCAAAAGTATAAAGTAACCAAACTTTTCTAGAGATAATCATACAGGATAGGTTACCTAACACTGAGATACAGTAATGGACTTTATATTGATTTAATAATAATAATAATAATAATAATAATATATTTTGACTACCTAAAGTACATTCTTGTTGGACAATCATATGATAATTGTATAACAATATATTCTGGACTATTAATCAAATCAATAATAACAACAACAATAATAGTAATAATAATAATAATAATAAAACGTGAAAATAAATCAATACCTATTTAACCAAAAAGGGTTTAGTTGTAAGCTGGACTTCTTCTTGGAGTTGAAAGACGTTTCATTCCTCAACTGAAGAACTTCATCAGTTTCTGGTTGTTGTTGGAGGGAACTCTAGTAGTTATACTTCCCTAGAGCACTCCCTTGACCACTGGACAAAAGTGTGAACAGTTGTTTTCGTCACACCTTTTTAATTTGAAGTAAACATGAATGTTGTGTTTGCTGAAGCTCCTACGTAGTTTCTCAGATACCCTCGATACATAAGGCACCACATTGTGACAAGAGTTTCCTAAGAATGTGACGAGGAGCAAGTGTGTCACACAGGTTGATGTTCATCACGCAGGATGTTTGTACAGCGGTAGAGTAGGTGAAAGGATGCTTCCACAGTCTGTGGCTTCAACTGTCAAACATTGAGGAGGAAGTGTGATGGTCTGGGGTTGTTTTGCTGGATCCAGGGTTTGTGAGAGGCACCCCGAACCAAAACGGCTACCACAGCATCCTACAGCGTGATGCATTACCCTCTGTTATGCGTCTAGTTGGTCAGGGATTCATCTTACACCAAGATAATGACCCAAAACATAAGTCCAAGCTATACCAGAACTATCCTCCGAAAAAAGAACAAGCTGGTAAACTTGAAAACATGGAGTGGCCAGCACAGTTTCCAGACTTAAACCCTGTTGAGCTGGTTCAGGATGAAATGAACAGAAGAGTGAAAGCAAAGCAACCCACAAGTGCCACACATTTATGGGAACTTCTGCAACAGACATGGGAAGAACTTTTGAAGAATATTTGATTTCTATTGTAGAAAGAATGCCTCGTGTTTGTTCAGCTGTTATAGCTGCCAAAGGTGGCTACTTTGATGAGTCAACAGTTTTGAATACATTTTGGTCTAAAAATTGATTCCATGATTTCTTTTTTAACTCCTATTGCTTATTTG
>JAFBJS010038360.1:5992-25681 GCA_016785265.1 Paraplagusia blochii | reverse complement strand
GTGCATGACAATTGGCTTCAGGAGGGTCGCTGTGGTTTCAAAACCTATTTTTTTTAATTATTTTATTTAACTTTACAATATTCATTCATACATTTTGGAGCATTAGAATAAAAATAACTAAAATAATATATGTAATTTTTTTCTTGATTTTTTTTCTTGATTTTTATAATTTAAAAAAGGCCAAATATACATCACATACGAAATATATTTCTAAATAATTTATTTTGTTTATATTTAATATATTTCCTCTTTGTTAATTCGCCAAACAGTTCAAGTTGAAAAAAAATATTGACCCACTTTACTCTAAACGTGAATGAAAACATCTTGTACTTTTTTTTTAAATATTGAAAATAATAATAAAAAATCCTCTACATCCAACAACCCCCCCAGCTCAGCTCAGCCTTCTCCTTGTTGCCCCGGCCTCCTGCCCGTGCGCGTCGTCTGCCCCCGTAACCCGCGCGACGCGGATGTCACATATGGCCACGAATAAACTGAAGGGGAAACTTTTATGGCAGCGGCCACTTCCTTCTCTTTGTTCCCGTCTCTTTTATGGGCATTCAGGTTCCCAAACAGCGCTGTGAGTCTCTCAGCCTATTGAGGAAATCAATGAGCTGCACCGAGAGGCTGTTGTGGCCGCGGCGACTGTGTTTGAACAGACATTTTCAATAAACCTATCGATTATTTCATCGGTATCCATTATGGCCTCGCTGCAAAAGCCTGGATGTGGAAACTATCGATATGAACGGGTAGTTTGTATTTATTAAAGACGCATTTGATATTTTTTTCCAATGTTATTTGTCATAATAATAAGGATAGAGTGGGATTTGAGTATTTACTGGTCACATGATAATAATAATAATAATATTTTATAATATAATAAATATTTTTAATAATACTTTTTTATGTGTGTGTTTGTTAAAGACAGATTCGACTCCTTCCTCCTGTATCTCAGGTTTGGATAATTATTTTCCGGGAAACAACACCTTAAAAAGTCATTTTCAAACCCATCATTTGCTGCTGAGATAATAACCAGGTCTTTCCTGTATCTCTCAACGTGTGTGAGAGAGTGTGTGTGTGTGAGAGTGTGTGTGTGTGAGAGTGTGTGTGTATTCCAGAGGAATTTACAGAGTGTGGTTGAAATGATAGAAATCCTCTCCGACTGTAAATATCCCCGATACTGCTGAAGTATCGGCTCAGTCGCCGCGGCGTCGTTCACACCTGAGGAGGATCTTCTCCCTCCGCACGGTCACATATCGAGTTTTATCAACTATGACGTAGTTATTTGACCGCTCGGACTCGGTGCACACCGTTCTCCACACGCTGTGCTCTCATTTTCCGAGCTGGGGAGATTTGCTGCTGCTGTTGCTGCTGCTGTTGCTGCTGTTGCTGCTGCTGTTGTTGCTGCTGTTGCAGGGATTTGCTGCAGAGATAGTTGTTGGAGAGCTGGGGAACGTCACTTGTTTTATTGCCCTCAGTGAAGAGAGACCATAAACGCATTCTTAGCAGCACCTCCACCCTCCCCTCCACCCTCTACACCCCCGCTCTCCCCCCCCCCTTCATCGCACTGCAAATGCATGGAAATTGCTCACATGCCTGATCATTCATACACACAGTGGAAACATTAACAGTATGTTAGAAAGTCGTCGATAAACAACACGTGTCAATATTCATTCTAGACACCCCCGTCCATCCATCCCTAAAAACCCCCCGAGGTTTGGGTAAAAAGTGTGTGTGTGGGGGGGGGGGTATACAGCAGACGACAAAGAGCTGTGAGATGACAACATGGAGATAATAGATCTCTGCAGTGGTGGAAGTAAAAAGTGACTTTTTTGACTCTTTTTCTGTGTCTCTGTCCTAGTATAGAGTATATAGATGGAGACTGACTTGTGTTGTAGTTCACCGTATATGTCCAATGTCCCTTTGACTCTGGGGACACACTGCTGTGTGTGTGTGAGTGTGTATTAATTTGTCCTAAAACTGAAGCCTGTGATCACTGCACTGAATGACGTCTGTCCACCGTCTGCATCAACACTTCCTGCACCAACACCTCATCTCTCAGAGTTCAGGTCCAAAAAAAAAACAAAAAAAACGCAACAACAGAAAGAGAAAAAAAAAACTAATGTCCCTAATAGCCGAGCTGCACAGTGTGCGGCTCCAAGTCCACGCTGTGTTTATCGGCATTTAGCAGTAATGTTCAAGCTCTGAGCTAAAAGCTACAGTTTCTCCTGCGCTCCTGCCTCTCCATTGGTGGAGCGCGGTCAGCTGACGCTGTCATATTGTCTCTGAGCGAGCCAAGCCTCAGCTATAACACTCGGGTTTGTGCGTCTTAACCGGAGATTGGAAATTAATAATATTGAATCCTCAAAGTCGCCCCACGTCCACGCGCCGAGGCAGAAAGTGGAGGAAAAAGCAGCGGAGCTTGGAGAAAGGTGTGGTTGGTTGACAGAGACGGGGGAGAGAGAGGTTTCACTCACAGGAGGAGACTGAACACAGCGATCAAAGAAGTGGGGAGAGTTGGACTGAGGGCTGAAGGCAAGGTATGAATTCTTATTTCGCAAACCCGTCGCTCTCCTGCCATTTGTCCGGTGGTCAAGATGTTCTGCCCAACGTCCCCCTGAACTCCACCACCTATGACACGGTCAGACATTTCTCGTCGTACGGTGCCGCTGTGACCCAGAATCGGATATATACACCTTTCTACTCCCCACAAGACAACGTGGTCTTCGGCTCCGGCCGGGCACAGTATGACTATGGATCAAACGTGTTCCTCCAGGACAAGGACGTGCTCCCCAGCTGCAGACAAACAAACATGGGACTCAACACACAGAGCCACATTGCTCAAGAGTACAGTCTGGATCAAGGAAGAGCAGGAGCGCAGGAGCAGAAAGGCAACGTCCCGATCTACCCGTGGATGACGCGAATGAACTCACACAACGGTGAGTTTTTCACTACCACAGATAAATTAAGGGAATGGGTCAGTTTTACGATATGTCTTACCAAGAGAGTAAGTTACTTTTTATGACCCCCATAAAACATGACTGTATTCCCCCCGTCCTGCAGCCCGGGCCTTTGCATGTGCAAACAAACAGCTTTCATTTTTCCCTTTTGCAGTATAGGAAATATCAGGAGCGTGAGACACATAGTCACACTTTTTGACTTCATATGTCCAGGGAGACATTTGTTGTCATTTTCGTATCGTTAAACGTAGTTATACGTATTTACTAACTTTGTCGGTTTGCACAGCAGTCGCTTGCACCGGTGCAAAATTGTAGAAATAAATGCATGATCTGAAAATAAAAAAAAAAGTCCAAAAGTCTCACAGAGTTGAGGGGAGACAGTGAATTAAACTGGGTGTCTTGACTTTGTGACCCAGCAGGAGTGGGCTACGGGACGGACCGACGCCGAGGACGTCAGATTTACTCTCGGTACCAAACGCTGGAGCTGGAGAAGGAGTTTCATTTCAACCGCTACCTGACCAGGCGCAGACGCATCGAAATCGCCAACGCGCTTTGTCTAACTGAGCGCCAGATCAAAATCTGGTTCCAGAACCGACGCATGAAATGGAAGAAGGAGAGCAACCTGACCTCCACGGTGACTGGAAGTGAACAGACAGCAGCCCCTCCAGAGGAGGACCGCGGCGGCGCGACGGAAGAAGGGAAGGAAGAGGAGGAGGAGAAGAAGAAGGAATAGTCCCCAACTCCTGGGGGACCGTTCTGACCCAACATAACTACCTAGAGAAAAAGAAATCGACGTGGACTGGAGAGCAGCTCCACTGCATGCTGGCTATCTCCACACACCTATATCTCATGTTGACCACAGGAGTGTCGAGCCTTAGAAATCAAACTATTTCAGCCACACCATGGCCACCACCCTCACCCCCAGTGACATTTGGAGCTGAGATTTTTTTTTCTTTCTTTTTTTTTTTAAATTTTATCTTATTTGCCTTGTCACATTTGTATTGTGTATCAATAATAATAATGCTAATAATAAGAATAAGAATAAAAAAAAAAATCAAGTATTATTTTTTGTGTTATTTCACACGCCAGTTAAATGTGTGTATTTAAGCCCTTATTCCGCCACTGTGAACTTCCTGATCACCTCACCACATAACAACAGTATTGGAGCAGACTTCTGTCAGTATTGTACCCGCACATTCCACGGGCGGACTCTTCCACAGACCCCTTAGTCTGTGGGTTCTTGAAATGTTTCGCAGAATGCGCAAAAAAAAAAGTTATTTGCATCAAAACTGTAAAAGTTGCACGAAAGAAAAAAAAAATGGAAAAAAAAAAATTAACCCAAACATCGACCTGCCTGTATATAAGCCACTGCAGAATATGACGGCCATCCTGTGAGGAAACTTGTGCGCATTTATAGCCGCCGCATAACACGACATAAAACTGCGCTTATTGCCCCCGACCTATTGACTGGATAGCATTTCCTCGTTAGATCTAGATTTGTACACTTCCGTTCCGAGTTACGACGTCATGTTTTTGTCATGTAACTGTGTATCATGGAAATAAAACATTTGTAAAACTTTTCCCCGGGGGCTTCTGTGTTTCTGTGGACAACACGCACTTGTGACATCACACCCAGGGACGTGATATTATGAAGGTAGACTGGTGGAAACATACACACACACACACATACACACTCTGTACTGGGTGTGCGGTCTGCGAGAACATTTTAATTATAATGAGGCTGATGAAAGTTACGCAGCCAACCCAGTGTGTGGTCTACTGGCATTGTTTCATTATGAAGGGATCCGGAGAGGTGGGGATCGAGTGGTGGAGCTGTTTTTTGTTGTTTTTTTAACAGATTTAATCTCTTAATTTGGGTTGTGGAAGAATTAGAGTGATGTTTCGATCTTAAAGGATTAAGAATCGGTCAAAAAAGTGGAAGATTTCGCGGTGGGTGAGTTCCAATCGGGTTTTATCCCAGACCAAATTTCGCTTGGTGAACAAAAAAATCAAAACATCTTATACTTTTTTATTTTTATGTAATATTTATAGATTTTTTTATTATTTGCGGGCGTTTTGTGTAGATTCGTGTTGTGTTCAGGGGCACACAAACTTAGTGACCGCAGCTGTGACCGTCTTGCCCCATACCAGACGCCAGATGACGCTCTTGTCCTACTGTCGTGCCCTTTTTGCGCTAAAGATCCCCCTGCCTGGTCCTGAGCAACCAACAGCTCAAAGTTTACCGGACACGTTTCTCCTATTCATCAATATCCCCATTGAGTATCAAAGCCAATTTATGACTGGCCAACATGTGCACGTGATCCCATACAAATACACCATATTTGGGCAGCGCGCGTCGGATCAAGAATAAAAAAAGATACCAAAGCCTACTCCACCTATAAATCCTGGATTATTTTTTAGGGCAGACTAAGCTGTGAATTTGGCCAAAAGCGCGCTCCAAAGAAACGCAATGATCAACACCACCAACAAGGAAACCTCCACCACCTCCACCACCGCCGCCTGCAGCAGCAGCAGCAGCAGCAGCAACAACTGCAACAACCCGGTCTAGTTTGTTTTAAAAAAAAAAAGTGTCGGTGCTGGTGAGTTGACCATGAGCTCTTATGTTGACAGCTGCAATCTCAGGCAAACAAGCGAGGCAACTTCGAACAGAATGTTTAGTTTCGATCTCTCCGGGCGCGCGTCCAGCCACTTGGAGGACGTTAACGTGAACGGGATATTTACTTGTCCCGTCGCCACGACCTCCGTGGAACGGGAGGAGGTGAAAACTAGTCTGCGTGGCATTACTGCTCCGGCACTGCCGCGGGGACCACAGATAGCCATGGTCTCCAGCAGCTCGCCCGCGGACGCCAACTGCTCCGCCGGCGGAGGCGGTGCGCAGCTGGGGCGCATGGCGGAGCGAGATCCGCAGAGGAGCGCAAAATCCGGCGGAGGCGTCGGCGGCTGCGTGAGCCAAGAGGGCGAGAGGAGAGGCGCGGAGAAGACGCAAGCGGCGAAACGCAACACGAACGCGAGCCAGCGTCAGGACAGTGAGCAGCGGCCGCAGATTTACCCCTGGATGACAAAACTGCACATGAACCACGGTAAAGTTTGTCTGTTTTGTCTGGACTGGGCGACTCTGGAGCTTTTTTCTCCGATTCAGCCAACACTTCTTTTCGCCCGTTCCACTTTCCCTCTTGAGTTTTATAGGCCAAACGCAGGAAATAATAAAAACTGGCGGTCATAAATTTTATGACAAAGGCATCCATTGCTCGTAAACCTGCTCTGTTACGGTGAAGAGGTGATCTGCGCCCTGATTTATGGCTGTATAATTGGATAAGAGAACAAAACTGTGATGTGAAATAATATTGCAAATTCAGCTTTGTGCGCTATTTTTTCCTGACTTGCTTTATAGTCTTTATTGAAGCTGCGTGTTTTTTTTTTTTGTACATAGTGTCACACACTCATTCCCAGTGTGTGTGTGTGTGTGAGTGTAAGAGAGGGAGACACACTCACACACACACACAGAGAGAGAGAAGGTTTAGCCTTAAATTGAACTCTGGGAAACACCAATGCCCTGACCCAATCATGAACTCTTCAACTCTAAAGATCTGAATAGAAGCTGCTGCTTCTTCTATAACAGCGGCTGCAGATGGACAGACTGCACCAAAAAAAAACAGACAACAAGTCTTACTGACTGCTGTTTTCTGTGTGTCTCCATACATGCAGCTCAGAGCAGGAATGCTGAAAATATTTAAGTCAAAGATCACAGGCCTGCTGCTCCTCTCAGCACGTCTGCACATGCACGAGCCGCTCTATAAATAGAGGAGAGAGAAAAAAATATAATATCTGGAAAATATCAGTTTCCTTTTCTGATCCAGCTTCTCCTCATTCCCACATGTGTTTTTTTCTCATTGTCAGACTCCTCTGCAGCGGTAAAGGCCGAGACCAGTGTTTGCAGAGTCTAACACACCATTCAGATGTCTGCTTTTACACACTAACACGCAGACACGGTGTCTGTTTTTTATGTATTTTAATGTAAAATGACGCGGAGGATCCTCCTTTAACCCGACTGTATTTATTAGATCTGGTTAACCATCCCTATCTGCTCACATCCGTTTTTTATTACACCTATCCACACTAAGTAATATCAGGTTAAATTAGGTTATATAAAGAGATTTGATCTATTCAATGAGGGTGAAAAGGCTCATAAATTCACATTTCTCTCCTTGTAACGCGCGCTTTATGGCCAGACGAACCTCCTTTTTGGGGGGCGATAATATTTTTATTACCCTGTTATTCCGTTTTTTCCCCTTCATTTCTATATCTTTTTTTTCCCCCCACTCTTCCATGCTGCTTTCTGAGAGCTAACTCATTTTAATACCACTTCAGAATCGGAGGGTAAGCGCTCCAGGACCAGTTACACCCGCTACCAGACTCTGGAGCTGGAGAAGGAGTTCCACTTCAACCGGTACCTGAGCCGCCGCAGGCGCATAGAGATCGCCCACACCCTGTGTCTAAACGAGCGGCAGATCAAAATCTGGTTCCAGAACAGACGGATGAAGTGGAAGAAGGACTCGAAGATCAAAGTGAAGGAGTAAGAGTGTTCCCTGACTGAACCTGCAGACGGCTGCTGCTGCCTCCCCCCCATTGACTCCCCCTCTGCACGGTGAACACACTGGAGTGCCGTCTGACCTCCGGATGAACCGGGAGCAGCAATGACATCATGACACCGCTCTGTGTGCTTTATCACCAATTATGTGTCACTCTCTGCGGTTTTGGGGAGCTAATGTATCGAGTATCGCTCACTTTGATCAATCGGTTTACATTCTTAAATTCATTTGCTGCCCATGCGATGATAACCTCACTTGACTGCACGAAGTGGACACGAGGATGGGGTGAGGAAGGGGTGGGAGTTAGAGACAGAGGCTGCATGATCCTGGTCCTGGTCCTGGATCTGGGATCGAACCCTTGCACAACGGTACCTCTAATAATCCATGTTAGTTCGGTTTTTGGTGGCGTGGACGCCGTCACTACGTCATCACTAACTGTAGCATGAAATATGTTTCAATAGATGGAATTAAATGAAGGTGAAGAAAATGTTGTGACTGAATGATGATGATGATGAAGAGAGGATCTCCACTGGTTTCACTAACATCTACTTTCATCCCATGTCTTTCCTTCTTTGTTGCGGTGTGAACTCCTGTCTCCACGTCCGCCCTGTCTTTTCTCTGTGAGTCTAAACCAGGCATGGGCAAACTAAGGCCCGGGGGCCGGATGCGGCCCATTGAGCTTTTATAATGCGGCCCGTCAACCTTGTCCAAATGAAATAATTTATTAAAAACATTATTATACTTCCGTCTTGTCCCTGCAATGGTGCGCTTCCCCAGTAGATGACGTCATAAAAGCTATTACAAATGTAGGATTTTAGGTTTTATACATGACTTTTCACGCCATTTATTTTTCCGCTCTGGACTCAGCCCCTGTGTTCAATTTTGGGACCAAATGTGGCCCGTGTGTAAAATAGTTTGCCCATGCCCGTTTAGCAAAAATGGAAAAATACTGTGATGAATGTGCAATGCGACGACTGAACAAATGCGAGTTTGTTGACTGTAACCAATAAACTAAAAAAAAATCAGCTAGAAGCATTAACATGGATCCACATCCTGTGGTTGTTTATAGAAAAAATAATAAAAAAACCCTTTTTTTTTTAGTCCTTAAATCAATTCCTACGTCCACTTAAGACTATTTCCACATTGTGTATTTTTCTCTGACTGGTGACGTTTCTCTAGTCTGACCCAGAATCCACAGAATTTCATTGACTCACAAACGCGCTCTGAAGTTTAAGGGCCCCCATAAAAGTTTATTGCCTCCTTTTCCACCACAGCAGCACCGCAGCCAGACTCTGCTTCCTGTTTTGTCAGGGAAAGGAAGACACACACACACACACACTGACAGAGACACAGACACAGACACCGGGTCTGTGATACACTCGACCACAGGACGAGGTGAATGCAAAAACTTTGGTTTTTCCTGCGGCCGCTCTCTCTAACGCGCCGTCGTTGGGGGCCATATGGGCCATTTATGACGCGGCCCTGCTCTTTAATCCAGCCATCATTACAGTGTAGTTAAAACAGCGTCGTCTGCTCGTATACAGAGGACATAAAACCCCAGCACTGACTGTGTCTGTGCAGCAGCAGCAGCAGCAGCAGCAGCATCTTCCTCTACTGTGACGCACTCTCTAGCCCAAGGTTATGAGGTAATTCCCTCCTCTCTATAACAACAACTACTTAGAGAAAATAAAAAATAATCAACTCACCTCGCAAACTAATTGCTTCCTATTCAACTTCCTCTCTCCTGCACCGGTCAGCGCCGCGTCCACTTTCCCTGCGCTCTCTTAAGGCTGGCCTAAGCTATACGTGGACAACGCATTGAATTCCCCTTTTTCTACGTCTTTCTTTTAAGGGTATTTTAAAGTTTACAAGGTTACATATGCCAATTGCCCCCAAGCCGGGCCTGTGAATGGTGCATAGGAAGCACGTGGTGTCATTTAAGTGGGTTTTATGGCCTGGAAGAGCTGACAAACCTTCGATATATACACATCATATATAATCTTAACTGTCCGGAATCGCAGCTGCTGGCTTGCCCTTATCTGAGGAAGAAAGGGCTTTGTGGCAGTGAGGACGCACTACCTTTCACCGGACTGTGGTGGAGAGCAGTGAAGGAAGGGAAGGAGTCAGAGCTGCTGCTGCTGCTGCTGCTGCTGCTGCAGTAAGTTGCCTTTATAACTTTGCCTTCAGGGCCTGTGACTATTTCACCGTGACTGTAATATTCTTTAACTGTATTTAACCCGTGAGTTTGCATGGTTGTAAAAGAAAAAAAATCCGGATTTAACCATAGTATCGTTTCTCCTGAATGCGTTTTTAATTCGATATAATTACTGGATATTTTTTAAGAGAATGTTGCAAGAAAAAAAGTCAAATTTTATTCGTGCACATGAGGTGGAGAGTGTGGCAGCGCGCTGCAGCAGTCACAGGTTGTCGCCACACTTGTTTTTTTTCCACGCACCGTCATCGTGATGTTTGCAGCACATGTGAATTCAATGCTTGATGTAAAATTTTCCCCATATTTGAGATGAAATCTATTCTGCTTCCTGTTATGGAGAATAAAATTTAGAAAATACAAAATTAAAGTGAAAATTAAGAGGAAAAATATAATTAAATAGATTTTTAAAAATTACATTTTCCTCATTCACCACACCCTGTCTTCCTCTCTCGATCTCCTCTCTCCACACTTGAATTTAATTTTAATTCTTCATATATTTTTCTTTCATTCTCAGTCCTGTGCAGTGATTGGGTTTTATTTTGAAACGATGTAAATGTGTCGGGAAAATATTCCTGTGTTTTATTTTATGTCTGATGGTAAAAAAGAGCAAAAAAGAAAAAATGACAACAGATTGTGTGCATTGATTAAAGTGTATTTAATACACAAAGACTTTATTCTTCATGTGGTTATTGTTGGATGTTGACACAGTTTGTGTGTTTGTTCTGCTGACTGTTGACTGCCTGTTGTTTTGAGGTCGTGTTTGCACTGAGATCTATTAAAAACAAAATTTAAATTAAATACATGCAAAAAATACCATTTTTTTCAATAATACTGCTGCAGTTTTTTTCTGAGTGTTTTTAATTTTGGAGGGATTTTATTTGCATTTATTTTTTTGCATTAAAATTAATTTGTCCTCTGTCTTTAACGCCTCACTGTGCAGCAGTGAGACCATAAATAAGAATTAAATTATTTTCCCATAGTTCACTCATTCCCAGCCAGTCTGCGTGACTCTGACGGGGTGGATTTAACCCCATTGTTTTCACGCAGCATCAGATTTTCTCATGATTTTTTTTTTCCTCATTACATTCCTTTATATTAAAATCAACTCTAATCCAGATCGTGACTCCCCAGACTCCAGTATCCGCTCCTTAAGCGCCATCTGCACCGCCGCTCCTTCCTGTGTGCGTCACTGTCAGCCGTGCGTCACTACTAGTTTACATGTGTGCATTTTAACAATTCTGTTGGGCTTACACTGATTATCTACAGTTCACATCACGCAGCGTTCTGTCTGTTTCTCTTTGCTTAGATCTCTTATACACCTCCAATAGAGGGCACTGTGTAACACGTAGCCGTGTGGGTGATGCACGGGGTTTTTGAAGGGGTGGATGTGGTGGAGGGGGTGCAATCCTGTTGCTTCCATGTCTTTAAATATTTCAGACTCTTATTTTCTATTTATTTTAAGGGAGTCGTTATGAGTCGAGGAAATTCCCAGGATTAAAATACAGTTTTTACTTAATTTTTTCTCTAAGACTGAGACTAAGTGGCTTTATTTGACTTCTATATTTGTTTTTTAATTATTTAACCCAGTTTGCAGGGGGAATCAGTAGAATGTGCAGCAAGAAATGTTTAAAAACAATAGATTTCTGCAGCAAACAGAATAAAAATGACTGTGGAAATAGAGTAAAAAAGCCTCGACATCCGTTTCCAGCTCCACCTTCTGTGCTGGTATCCCTTTCTCTGACCTGTGGCGCTGACACCGTCATCATTCACCCCGCAGAGGTCGTTTCCGGGTGAGCGCAGACTTCCCTTTGTCTGAGCCCCAAATAAGAACCATAACGGCCCATTACAAGGTTTTCTAAATTCATCCAGAGTTGATCTAATTTACGATGTGAAGGACGAAGTCAGTCTGGGGTTTTTTTCTTTCCTTATGTCTTTGAATCAGAACTCAGACCAAACCCAGGTGTTGGTCTTCTTAGAACCTTGAGGCCCAAACGGTTGGAAGCATCGAATGAACCGTCTTTGATTCCTCCTCTGGGCTCCAGTGCTGCCTGAGAGCGGACACTGTGATGGTTGGTTTGTTAAGGAGAGTTTTTCTCCAATATTGTGGGCGACAACACAGGTCAGATGGACGGAAATATCGACTGGAAATATTAAATAAAAACCACGTCGAGTACTGTAAATATGAGGCAAATAAATCGGTTCAATATGGTGCATTCAGGGGCATCGGTTCTGTGAAATCTCTATCTTTTTTCGATTCTGTTCATTTTATTTATTTTTATGTGGCATTTATTCACGTTATATTTAATTGTATTAATTTCCAATATTTTAGAAATATTTTTAAAATTTTTATTTAATTTTTTTGTGATAAAGAACTACAAATATCCTCAGATTTATTTTGCTCTTTTCCTGCAGTTGATCGTTGCGTTTGGTGGTGTAGGTTTGAGTCAAATAGAAAATATAACTAATATATAACTTCAAACTCACTATTTTTTAAGTCATTCTCGCTTATATTTTTCTTTTTTCCCCCTTTTATTTTCCAGGCGGTTCTACGGGGCTCACTGTGCACATGGTTCGGGTCGTGGATTCATCAGTAAGTGTCCAATTCCACCTTAAAAGACTCCAGTGTGAGGCAAAAACCCCAGATGTTGGGTTCAAAATAACGGTGTTAAATTGACGAGGAGCAGAGAATTAGATGTGGATGTGATTGTTTAAAGAAATTGTTCAATAATTAAACCAGAACCGGCCCATCTGAGATTCGGTGCAGTCTCTGGGTCCAGTTTAACGGACCCGACTCTGCAGCCTGAGCTTAATGAAGCACAATTGTTGTTAATGAACTGCAAAGCCAGCAATGGTTTCTGTGGGACATCCAGGTTCTGCAACCACCTCTGCTGCTGCTGCGGCTGTTGCTGCTGCTGCTGCTCAGAGGACATCCTCTCCTAACTAGTCTCCAGTCTGTCTGCACTTCATTAAAACTTTTTTTTTCGGTGTTTTAACTGGACCATTCAGCCTCTAACATCATTGCACCTGGGGAGAGTGGAAATGTAAAAGCCTATTAGGTTAAGGGTTTGATTAAAAGCGCATCTTAAGAGGTTTGATCAGAGGGAGAAGGATATTGCTGCACTGTCAGATGCTGCTGCTGCTGCGTCTGCTGCTGCTGCTCCAAATTAAAAACAGCCGTGCATGGACACAACCGCCGCCTCCACGTAGTTTGCTGCAGATTTATTCTGTTTACATACACGTACATGTGTGAACACGCTTGTACCGCTGTTGTTTTGCGTGGGGTTAAGAGGAGGAAGAAAAGGAGGAGGCTGAAGGGTGTGAGGGGGGAGGAAGGAAGAGAGGAGAGAGGGGTTTCTTTTACCGATTTCTCAAAATGAACAAATGAAACATCAAATTAGTTCGCCTGAGGGCCTCATTTTTTGTACTTGTGCATTATAACTAGTTATTGAACTAGGTGCATGATCTGAAAGCCATTTGTGGGCAGAAAGAATTCATTGCTGCCTCTCCATCAATAATCCGTGGCAGTGAACTATTGGAGGCAGTCAAACGCGCGGGGTGAAACGCGGGTCAGGCTGTCTAAGTAATATTAAAATGCATGCAGCCAGAACGCGTGGGGCGAGAAGGGAGCGCGCGGTGCGTGCGCACGGTGTCCGTGCACTGCAAACACGCTGTATTCAGATCAGCGTACAGTTTATGGTGATGGGACGTGCACGGTTCTCCCGGTTCGGGTTCAGTCGGGTTTGGAATTTTGTGGTGAAATTGGAAAAACCTGCAGCAGCAGCAGCAGGAGGAGGAGAAGGTGGAGGAATATGCAGATGGAGATGTGTGTGTGGACAGTGTGTGAAGTGGCTGCCTGCTCCTCCACTGTAATCAATTCCATTGATTCACTATCTGAGCATGTTTGCTGTTTTTAATAACCCCCCCGGATCAGGTCACATGTCTGATATTGCATTTTTCATCCGAGGCTTTTCTCATTAGCCTCCAGAGTGGCAGGAAGAAAGGTTACGGAGCGGTCAGTATGGTAATAGCGCGCAGAAGAAATGGTGGGGAACAATGGAAACTGATTTTTCATCTCTGCTGTCACGCCGTCCCTTTGTATCCGCGATGTTTGTCACAGCATATTCATATAGGAGCCACCTCAAAGGCTGAAGGTTGAATGTGGAGAAAAGAGATGTCGTTGTCCTCTGTCCACACGCCCTGCGTGTCTGCTGTGTAAATGTGTGTGTGTCCTCGGGGTTGTTTCAACAAATCTTCAACCATTTCTGTTGGTTTTTTGACTCATTTTACAGTCGAATACACACATATGTTGTCGTAGAACCTGAGTTAATCACAGTATTAGTGCATCCTTGTTTGTTTGCAGTAATATCTGCGGCCATTTCTATCAGAAATAGTGTGTTTGACTGTTAAATAGGGCCTAACATATGGTCCTCATGAAGGATAACGTTATTTCTGAAGATATGGGGCTGGTTGGGATGGAGATGTGAAAGACAGAGAAGTTAAGAGTCTGTAACTGATGTTTAGGAATTGGATTTTAATCAGTCTGCACCACTAAGATGATCTGGTAGAGGTTCCCTCTCTTTGTTGTGATTTATTTTGCTTTTTGGAGTTTCTTTACATGGTTTCCTTGCTTCTGTTGTTATTTTGGAATCGCTGGTCACCATGGAGACCAAGTCTTGACCCTGTGAAGTTAGTAAAACTTAAATTTTTTGAAAGTTATAGTAAGTTATAACCTTATTTGTGTGGTAGTTGATCGACAGGATTAATAATATAGTGCACAACTCTACTGTGGAAAGAATCAAAATAAAGTTTTGGTACAAGTAGTTACTGTAGGTTAGAGCAATAGACAATAAACTACATAGCGAAAAAAAATAACGAAACTACGTACAATATACATTGAAAAGTATTCCTAATGCGATTATGAAAAAAAAATACATGTTAGCCTGATTAGTGGCATCTACGCTTTTTAGGGAAGTCTGATATCAACGTTCCGATATATGACTTTGCCGATATTGTCCATACACTCGTATGGATCGTTGTCGTTACCACCAAAAACGATAAATGCTGTAGTTTCCACCAAAACTGACACAATTGTGTGATTCCCGCAAAGCATAGGCAACGCATTATCGGATTTTCATACAGATATCGCGTAATTATGCAAATATCTGGCCGATAATATCGGTGGACAGGACACCCCTGCGTTATCTTGCAGCCCTGTATGGTATAACCTCAGGTTCCAGACCCCAAAGACCACCTCTCCAGTTGTGGACCCAAACCACCTTAGTTGTCTATATGTACCCTGTAGAACCGAATTTGTGTGACGTCAAAACAATCGCAAATACGTCTCTACAGGAATACATGGGCAACTGAAATGCCACGACAACAAGGGACGACTCTCTGTCTCTGTCTCTGTCTTTGTCTTCCTCTCTGTCTTCCTGTCTGCTGCATTGACACAACCAAACGTGTGTGTTCACTGTAAATATACAACAGATACACGCCGGTGGAAACACAATCCCATTTTAACACAATGCATGCATAATCCAGTGTGTTTTTGCGGGGCCACGGGGAGGAAACCCACGCGTGCACTGCGCGGCTTCTTCCGTCTCCCTCCCTGTAAAACACGTTAGGAACCAGCGGTCGTTTAAAAGTGACTGATTTACGGCTTTTATTGCTCTATAAAACGCCTTTAACGTCTCTGCTAGAGGTAATAGAAATGTCGCGCGCGTTCTCTACAAACAGCACGGCGGGAAATATGCAATTCACCTGTGTTTTTTTTTTGTTTGTTTGTTTTTTTTTTTGGTGCTTGGGTTTGTTTTAATTTTCTTATGTAGTTACGGAATTCTGCAGGTTTTTGTGGAAGATCGTGATGGTTCTTTGTTGAGCAGTTGCACAGCTGAACGAGGAGATGTTTCTGGATCATCTCTGCTGGGAGTTTTTGCCCTGCTCTTTGACTCACAGGATAAAAATGACGAGCCTTGCAGCTCATGACAAGTTTATACAACCAGGCAGAGTCGGATTACAGTGTGTGACAGTGGAGCTGGGCCTCTGCCAGCCTCACTATGTAGCATGTGGAGACTGACTTTCCAGATGGCTGCTGCTGCTGCTGCTGCTACTTGGACTAGAGATGCACAGAGTTTTGTAAACAACTGTAAATAATCACTGGTGTTTCCTTGCTCCTTCCTAGGAGGATCCATACCTCATATCTTCTTGTTTTGTTCCAAAATACACAAAGATTATCCTTAAAGTAATTTACAACACTGTCTGCAGCTTAAAGCTTCCAGTTTTTGCTTTGCAACCTCCACCCATTCCTGCACCGGGGTTGACGTGTTTCACATTCTTCACCCGTTTCCCAAAAAGCAGCCTAACTTGATTGTGACACAGACCGTCTGTAGTCGGAGCAGCTGCAGCAGATGCTGATGTTTAGCTGCTCTCTGGTATGTGACACCATGATGGTGCTGCTCTGTCACACCACAGTGGTGCTGTTCTGTCGATGTGGTCTGGTGTTGTCACGTCGTTGGCTCATGGTTCTGGTCTGGTGTTTGATTCCCCGCTGCTTTGGTTCTGTGGCTTCAGATGTAGCTTCTCTCTCTCTCTTTCTGTCTCTCCTCCAGCTCAGCTGTGTTGTCTTTTCCTGAGCGTTCACCACTGTTTTGTTGGCACAGTCACAGAGCTGTAATAGTTTTATCTGTCTGGAGGATTGATGGCTGCGATCTGCATTTCATTCAGCCTTCAAACCCAATGTGTTTTGTGTACAATTTGGGAACAGTGTGTTTGCTTCACTCTTTCCCTTTGAACTGTGCTTTTTACTGTGCAATAAAACTGTAACATGCAATTAATATCAAGGATTTTTTTATTTTTGGATTATTTTAATCCACCACTGTCTGCTAAAAAGCACGTTATGTCGGATTTATCCCCCCTAGAATCCTCTTCGTCTTCTTCTTCTCGTCCCTTTTTCAGGGGTCGCCACAGAGAATCAATGTTTTCCATTTCACCCTGTTCTCCGTATCTTCTACCCTGACTCCTGTGCAGTCCAGCAGTATAACATAGTCAAACACATCTCTTTGTAATTTACATTTTCTCTTGCAATCATAACACAAAACCAGATAAATCAATTTAGAAATAATGATACAAGCCTTTAATGGAGGCAGATTGACTTTTCAGGCCACCTTTCTGTGACAAAACTAATCACCATAACCAGGGATGTTCGATAATTTCGCTCTTATCAGCTCGATATTGGCACAAATACGTTATATTAGTGAGATCAATATCATTTTTTTTCCTCAAAATGAGTGGATTTTGACAAATTAGCTGGAATTACATATAGAGTTTTGAGATGTTGGTATCAGATTTGGAGGCAAATATCGATATCGGTCAATATCAGCATCAGAAAAGGAAGTGTATGGAAAATATCGGCAAAATCAAATATCGGACATTTGTAACCATGTTTAAATATGATACATTAAAGACATAAAACCTAAGACAAAGAATATGTAGCAACATTAAAACAGTGCTGTATCAAATCACTCTGCTTCTATTTTCGGCCAAGTTAATAAAACATCCATTTGCATATTTAACAAGAGGTTTTTATTTAGACACCGACTCTCTGACGTCACATGACCAAAAAAAGAGGATTTTTTTTTTCCTCAACACCTACACCACAGTCGGACTATATGGCCTCAACCAACAACCTGTGATTCCAGTGAAATGCACGTGGTGACTGCACCGTGCAGCCACTCCTGGTGGTGGAGTCCATGAATGGACCTTCACGTGCAGCTCCACGGAGCCGCAGGTAAAGAAGGAGCTGCTGCCTCCATTAATTAGCCGATAACCTTTATATAAAGTGGCTGCAGACTAAAACTAAATGATTGGTTTGCTATTGTTATACCTTATCCTTGGTGAATCACCTATTGTCCCTTTGAATAATTGAGACTAGCAGATCTTGCCTGTTTTATTTTTCCCTTGGTCAGCAACTAGGTACTAGTTTTGTCCCCAAGATCAATTGCTGTGGTAACACAACCAGAGAGAGGGAGAGAGACACACACGGTGGGTGTGTGTTGGAGAGAGAGAGAGGGAGAGGGAGAGGGAGGGAGGGAGAAAGAGAGAGAGAGAGAGAGAGAGAGGGAGAGAGAGCTATGTACCAACAATGGCGACTGTAGGTATGCTAAACACCTCTGGTTCCTTATCCGGGAACTACCTCTGTCTCTGCCATTGGGCCAGAGAGTCACGTGGTAAAAGTAACTTTACAGGGCTGCTCGCAAGTAGGAGGGCTTTATGGAGCAGAAAAACGACAAAGCTAGAAAAATTATTTTCCACTCCAGAAATTAATGATCATGAGCTCGTATTTGATGGAGTCTAACTACATTGATCCGAAATTTCCTCCATGCGAGGAATATTCGCAAAATAGCTACATCCCCGAGCATAGTCCAGAATATTACAGCCGCGCGAGGGACACGGGCTACCAGCATCACCACCAGGAGTTATACCCTCCGCGGGCGACCTACCAAGAGCGCCAATATAACTGTGCAAGCATCCCCGAGCCCGACACGCCACGGGGACATGGAATACCCCACTCTGCGCACCTGCTGACAGGAAAGGGGCAACCGGCTTCATGTGAAACCCCACAGTTGTCCATGTCCCCCGCCACCCCGCCGGCCGCAACCTCCGCCTGCAACCAAGCCACCCCGGAGCATCCAAACAGCACAGCCTCGTCCAAGCAGCCGGTGGTGTACCCGTGGATGAAGAAAATTCACGTCAGCACTGGTAGGAAACTTGTGTGTTTATGTTCCCCGCACTCCTCACATGCTCCTCTCTCTACTCCCTTTTTTCCCTCCCTTTATCAGCCCCTCTGACTCCCATCTCGTTGCCAGCCCCTGTTTCGATAGCAGGGAAGCCTTTGAAATGGCACAATTGAGGCGGATTTACGACTCGGCATTGGTAATTACACCCACCATAAATTTTATAGCCGAGGTATACTCAGGGCAGCCGTATCACCATGTGGCTTCTGCTGTTATGTATTGTGAGATAGATAGAGAGGGGGAGAGAGTGAGAGAGAGACGATGACTTAAAAAAAAAAAAAAAAAAGAAAAAAGAAAATCTCAGCTTTGTAATCTTACATTAATAATTGAGCCGATAGTTGGACGAGAGTGTCCTCCTCATTACGCGCAGATTTTCCTCAACTTCCCATTTAGATTTTTTCCCCCTCAAAGAGCCAAACATTCCCATCCAATAAATCTTTCCCAGGCCATTCTTGTTTACCCCTCCTCTCAGCTGCCTTCTTCTTTCTCCCCTGTTTCCCCCCTTGCACTTCTCCTTTTTCCAGTGAACTCTGGTTACAATGGGACGGAGCCCAAGCGGTCTAGGACAGCATACACCCGCCAGCAGGTCTTAGAATTGGAGAAGGAATTCCACTATAACCGCTATTTGACGCGGCGGAGGCGCATCGAGATCGCCCACACCCTGGTTCTTTCCGAGCGACAGATAAAAATCTGGTTTCAGAACCGCAGGATGAAATGGAAAAAGGATCACAGGCTCCCGAACACCAAAGTCAGATCCTCCACCTCGTCCTCCGGGTCCAACACAAGCTCAGCGGCCGGGGCTGTCGCCGCTTCCTCGGCCACTAACACTGGGGCCCCCGACGAACTGAGCGGAGCGCAGCATGGCGAGGATATTACCAGGTTATAAACCCCCCCCACCCCCACCAGCAGAAGAAAAAGAACTGCTTATTTATAGAACTATTATATATTTTGTTTTTGGTAGCTATCGTGCGGTTTCCTTTAAGTCCAAAGTTATATAAAATGCATGTTATATAGCATGGATTACTGCGACAACCGATGGATTATTTTTACGTGACACAGGGTTTAATTTATTTGAAGTTCGACTGAAATGTTTTTTATTAAAAAACCCCCCCCCCCCC
>JAFBJS010037953.1:16465-31811 GCA_016785265.1 Paraplagusia blochii | reverse complement strand
GGATTTTCACTCCAATAGTCTAAAAAGTTTTTGACTTTCATTAAAAAAAAAAAAAAATGATAGAAAAGGAAATAGAAGTGCTCTTTTACTGCAAATATATAAATGACTGTTTTTTTTATTTCTTTTTTTTTGTAAATTTCTAATTTAAAGAAAAATAAACAGAAATGCTGTTCTCACTGTAATTTTTTGTCAAACAATAGGATGGATAGATGAGTTTCCACTCCAATACTCTAAAAAGTTTTCGACTTTCATTAAAAAAAAAAAAAAAAATGATAGAAAAGGAAATAGAAGTGCTCATTTACTGCAAATATATAAATGACTGTTTTTTTCTCTCTCTCTTTTTTTGTAAATTTCTAATTTAAAGAAAAATAAACAGAAATGCTGTTCTCACTTTGTATATTTTTGTCAAACAATAGGATGGATAGATGGATTTCCGCTCCAATATTCTAAAATGTTTTCGACTTTCATTAAAAAAAAAAATGATAGAAAAGGAAATAGAAGTGCTCTTTTACTGCAAATATATAAATGACTGTTTTTTTTTCTTTCTTTTTTCTGTAAATTTCTAATTTAAAGTAAAATAAACAGAAATGCTGTTCTCACTTTGTAATTTTTTTGTCAAACAATAGGATGGATAGATGGATTTCCACTCCAATACTCTAAAAAGTTTTCGACTTTCATTAAAAAAAAAAAAATGATAGAAAAGGAAATAGAAGTGCTCTTTTACTGCAAATATATAAATGACTGTTTTTTTTTCCTCTCTCTTTTTTTGTAAATTTCTAATTTAAAGAAAAATAAACAGAAATGCTGTTCTCACTTTGTATATTTTTGTCAAACAATAGGATGGATAGATGGATTTCCACTCCAATACTCTAAAAAGTTTTTCAACTTTCATTAATGAAAAAAAAAATAAAAAAAATCTTGAACTCAAAAATGTCAATTTTAATGTCTTTTGAGAAAAGGAAATGTAAAAAAAAAAAAAAAGCAGGTTAATACTGGTGGTAACTTTTACTAAATATTTGACAGAAGGCCATACCCTCTCATCTACCATTGGAGAACATGATGTTTATAATTATTATAACATCGTGGAATGTTCCTAACTAAATTTCCCGATGTGGGTGAAAAGGAGCAACTCCTGAACGTGTTAATGACGGGGTGACTATAGGGGGCACTAAGGAGATGAATAGGAAGTGTAGCCATGGTTGTTGCGTAGTTAAGGACAAAACTTTCAACAAATCACTTGATTATGAGGTTGGTCAAAGCTGAGTTGATTGACAGTGGTTCCATTAACATTCCTTCCTTTTTCACTGCGCTCTTCCCTACTGACCTTGCACAAAACTGCCTTGCCTTTTATTTTCTTCTTTTTTTTTGCCTTCCTTGCATTTGGAAAATAAAAGACGGAAGAGAAAAGAAAAAAAAAACAGCTCAAATATTTTCATCGTGGATGTGTCTAATATGGCAGATCTACACTCAAAAGAGTCAAGGCTTCTCAGTGGGTGTTTTCATGCCTGAAAAAGTCAAGAGCTTTTACAGCAGCAAGAAGAGTCAAAGCTCAGGTCACGATGTAAAATTAACTGGGGAGTTTTGGCTTCTCCACCGTCCAGGGATTGAAGCTGAGGGTAGAACAACAACACAGGCGTGATGATGAAGTGCACGGTAAAAATGTGCACAATTAACACCAAAAAAAAAAAAAAAATACAGTTTTTGTCAAGTTTTTTATTTTGAAAAGAAACTTTACAGATTTCTATCAGAGGAATGTCACGGCCAATCTAAAATTACTTTTCTACTTCTCCTTAACTTTTACAAATTTCCGAGTCAAAAGAATGTGGCTACGACAAGAGAAAAACATTTGTAGAAAACTTAGTAGATTAAATTGGCAGGAAATAATACTATAGTATAATAAAGTATACTGTAGGCAACAGTCGTGGTGGCTAATGAAGGGAACTTCAGGTCTTAAAGGAAGGATAACTGGAGACTACCGCTGTGTTCCGGCAATAGATAAGCAGATAAAGATGGATGAATGAATCAATGAATGAGTAAAGTGTAGTATAGTCTAGTTCGTTATACTACAGAATTGTATAGTTCGTAGTATAGGAGTTTAAAACAGCACAATACATTGCAATTTACTACAGAAAATTTACAAAAAAAAACAAAAAAACCCCGTAATTTTATGATTACATAGTATATTAGAATATAACACTTTGATTTAGTAATGTTGTGATAGAGCGTATTGGTAGTATATAATAAGCAATAATTCAGCATATGGTATACATTTGGACTATATTTATATACTATAATATAGTATAGTATATTATAGTTTATAGTATAGTGTACTATAGTTCCATAATTTCCATAAAAATCTTGATTTTGAAGCATAGAGTGACAGTATATAATTAAGTACTGCACATTGAAACACTGTATGTACAGTGTGTCACTGTATGGTAGCAAATATGTTATAAGAAAATATAGTGTTATTAGTCTAGTACAATAAGTACAGCGCAGAATAATAATATGTTATACAGTTTAATGATAAAATGACAGAAATGTGTGTTTTACAGAAGTACTTTATGATTAAGTATTAATTATGTCACTAATAAACAGAAGCTGTTCAGGGACAGATCTGTGGCTCAGTCGGCTCTATGTCCTTATGAATATTCCTCAAACTCCACCTGCAGTGATTTCCTTCCACCGTTTTCTTCTTTTCCTGCTCATCGTTCAAGCTATCAGGAATTTCCTCATCGGAAGGAGCGAAGATAGTGAAGCACAGATGTCAGGTTCTCTGATGGACATAATCTGGATGCTATCATTACTACGCTAATCACCCGGAGAAGGAGAAAGAGAAAAGGAGAAGGGAGTGAGAAATGATTTAATGATTCCCTCCAAGAATGAGCTGATTGCAGTCCGTCTTCTCAATTAAGATCTATTGTGTAGGACTCCCTACTTGGTGGAGACGCTCAAGTGCGTGAGCGAGAAAGCGACACACGGAGAGACAGAGAGAGCTCAGTTGCAGCACCGCGGGGGGTTGACCACTGGAAGCCCCAAATTAGAAGGAATTAATTTGATCGAAAAATGGAGCTTGATTGGTGACAGAAATCAGTCGGCAACAGTTTACACACACGTGTGTGTGTGTGTGTGTCTGTGTGAACGAGAACTCGTGTCTGAAAGGGAGTGAGAGGGAGTACTTTAAAGGAGAGTTGATTTTAAAGTTATTGAATAGTTTTAAAGTTAAAACTCTAATAAATATGTATGTTTTTGTTTTTTTTCTGTCCATGATCATCTGTATACAAATCAAAAGCCTCCGTCTGCCTGATAAAGTTTTCATTAATTTTCATTTCAATCAATACATTTTCAATGTCTTGTAAGTAAAGAAGACTCCGATCTTACCTGTCATATTGTCAAAAAAGAAATCGAAAATATCTAGTCACATAATAAAGTGTCAAACTAATGCTCTGGCAGAAGACAGTCAAAGATGACATTTTATTTTTACAGAAATACATTAGAATAGAAAAAAAAAAGTGAGAGCATTTTTTTAAGTGTATTTTAATTGTATATTAAGGTTTACAGGACAGTTGAGACACTAGCTATAGGCAGAAGACAAGAGGCAGGGCTGGAGGTGGAGGAGTCAAAGATGCTGAGATTCTCTATAGGAGAGACAAGGATGGACAGGATCAGGACCGAGGTCATTAGGGACGGCACAGACATGAAGGTTTGGAGAAAAAGTTAAAAAGCCATATTGAGATGGTCTGGACATGTTCAGAGGAGGGACAGTGGATACATTGGCAGAAAAGTGATCCTAGAGATGGAGCTACCAGGTAGGAGACAAAGAGGAGATTGATGGATGCAGTCAAGGAGGACATGGAGATAGTTGGAGTTAGAGTTGAAGATGCAGAGGACAGGGCGAGATGGAAATTGTTGACTTGCTGTGGCAACCCATGAAAAAGGGACAAGCCGGAAGTAATTTAATTGTATATTAGTGACTTTCCGGCCTGCGGTCCAGATCTGTACTAATCAACTAATTTTATAAGAAAAAAAAAAACAGCATATTCTCCAATTAGCAAAACGTAATTGCATTATAATAGGCCAAAAATCCATTTATATACTACTTCCATTAGTATCTTCATTTTTAAATGCATGTTTTTTTTTCTTCAATAAATGAAATGTGACCCAATAAAGCTGGTCTCTGTCCCGTCTCTTGGTACATAGTTCCATTTTTTGTTTTGTCCTTTCCGTCTCCATTTTTTGTGCTTCAAAGCCATTTGACAGATTTATGCTATTTTAGCATTTGTAGAGAAAGAAGAAAACTTTCTTAAAATTAGGTTTCAGGCACTTTTATTTCTTTTATATGACTGATTCCATTGAGGACTTTTTGCCCGAGGACACACTGTGATATTAGTCACTGAGTAATTGCTCTAAAGTATGTCAACCTGCATTTGTAATTATTCATCATCCATATCTGGTCCAAGAACAATGATGAGAGCCCATTACAACACGTGTGTCTGTCAGGGAGTCTGGTCCAGAGCAGCACAGTTTCACATGGTCCTTCAGTTTCATACCTGGTATTTACATCATGTCCTGACTGAACTGGTTACATTTGGAGAGAAGCTCGAAGTTCAGGTGTGAACTGTTCCCCAGGTTCTCGTGGAAATCTTCACGCAGAACCACATTTGGGATGCATAAGGCCACATTCCTGAGCGTGCATGAACACAATCTAACCCGGGTGAGGATTAAGGTCCGCCTCCTCAGCTGGCCTCCTCTGACCCACTGCAGTTTTGACATTACATTTGTATTAATTCATGATTGTAGAAGATTTACAGTGACTGCAGATTGTGCAACAGCGGTTTGAGGAGTCTTTCCCTCTTGGTCTCCAAAAAAAAAAACAAAAAAAAAAAAAAAAAAAAACATGTGGTTCTACATAACAATACTGTCAGTGAGTTTAAAGACAGGGTTTTCAGGATCTGATCTGATCTGGGTCACTGCTATTCTTATTACACCTATTTTGAATGTCTTCCAAATAGAAACAATCACATCATCTGCATACATTCGGATCTTCCAGTCTGATTTGAGGCCGGGTCTGAATGGGGCCCCTCTCCTTCTCCTCCTCCTCCTCCTCCTCCTCCTCCTCCCTGTCTCCTTCCCTCGTCACGTGTGAACATGCGTACATACACACACGACATGAATGTACAGAATGTACTCTATGTTACCAGGGTGAACGAGGTCTCAACAGATGGTTAGTAAGTTAAAGGCTCTGGAACTTTCTCCTGACACCTGGGGATTACCTACATGAGAAGAAGACGTTTCCTTTGTGCAAGTGATTTGTATTATATCTAGGTGTGTCGGTTAAGTGTGTCTGGGACATTTTAAAAGACCTATTACTCTATTGACACAAGGTCTTGTGGAGACATTGTTGGCCAAATGCCACTGTTTCAGACAATGTTTGGGGGAAATGTATAGCCGTAGGAACACTCTGTCCTTTGGGAGACTTTTTGGAGGACAAACTGTTGTTTTAGGGAGCCATCGTCCGTACAGACCTTTTTTGAGGGAAAATACCAGTATTTCCAGGACACTGTGTTCTTGTTGAGAGTACTTTTTTTTTTTCAGGATATGCCAGAGGTTGCAGAGACTCTGTACTTGGGGCAAAATATCGCAGTTATATTTGGGTATTAGGGACACGTAAGAGGACATTTTTCTGAAGATTGTATTCCTGATGTGTAATCTTTCTAGGGGAAAATCAAAACTGGATACTTCGTCCTTGTGGGGACTTTTTGGGGTAAATTATTGATTTGAGGAGAACTTGTGAAAAGACATCTTGTTGAGAAAAAATACTCAAGTTTGGGGGACCATTTCTACCATTCCTTGGGTAACAATCCCACCTTGTATGTGTTGAGACATTTTAGGGTACAGTCCTTGGAACTCTATTCTTGAGGGATAACTTGGAGACCATTTATTAACTGGCCGTCACTCCATTCATGCAGGTAATCTCATTGGTTTCTCTTGATTTCCAAAACTCTTACTGGCCAAACTCCATCATGTCCCCAAACACTTTCAAAACTCATCTAACAACTTCATTAATCTCCATTTGCCCAAACCTCCTTGGATCGCAAATGTGAGAAGGTATTTTAAACCAGCCACTAGAGGGCACAAGCCAGTGATTTTTTTTTTTTTAGTGCCAGTCCCAAGCCCGGATAAATGGCGTGGGTTGCCTCAGGAAGGGCATCCAGAGTAAAACTTTGGCCAAATCAAAGATGCAAGACAATAAAAAGATGTCCATACCGGACAAGGTGAGAAGGAAATTGTTGACTTGCTGTGGCAAGGCGAAAGGAGAAGAAGAGGTGAGACGGTGTTTTGAATTTCAGTTGGCCTAACTCGGATTTGCAAGGCTTCGGGTTTGAATCCACCAGCTACCAGGTTGCCACTGAACTGCTCTGAGCAAAGTATAGCACCGTCTCCACCCAACTTCCAGGAAGAGAACAAAATCATACCAAAGTCGTGGAGACTACTGCCCAGTTACAGATAAGTGGATAAAGATGAATGAATGAATGAAATCAGGGATTAGAAATTGAGTCAGATTATGTTGTGGTAGGAAACAAACCGACGCAAATGTTTGTAAAAGTAAATGACAGGTTCAACAACAAGGGGATGGCTTATTTTTCTGTCTTAAAGAGTTCAGAACACACACCCACCCATTCTGCTGAAGCCCGATCTGAGGCTCCAATGTCCCTGACAGACAGTTAAAGGAGGACAGTTCTGTGATGACTGAGACGTTACTCAGCGGAGCCCAGTGGCAGAATTCAAAGTCCTGCTTTCATGCCTGTCTGAATCACCAGCGTTAGGGCAAAATTCAAGGCCCAAACGTTGTCACTTTTTTTTTTTTTTGCCTTTTTCTGTTTTTGTATCTTTTCGGTTCCTTCTCCACCACCCCCAGTCCCCCCGCCCCCAAACAGACCCCAAGCTTTCAGTCGCAGAGACACAACCCTTTCATCACCAGTCGATCAGATCAGATAGACACACGCATCAGTGAGATGTTTAATTGGCTTAAGCTCCAAAGATGTGATATCTCTCCCCTGGAATCAGATAGAGGTGTAAAAAAAACAAATATGCAAAACAGGGAGAGGAAGCAGATGGTGATGGATGCTGGTTTGACTTCAAGCAGCCAAAGGAAGGACAAACATTTTTCACAATTACGCACAGACACCTGCATATGCGCTGGGAGAAACCTGTACATGAATGTATATAGTGTGTCAGCTTTCGCTTAGGAAAAATGCAATTACTTTGTGAATAAGGAGGCACGGACAAAACACAATATAAAAACATGAAAAGCAGAGTTGGAATAGACAACAAAAGAGATGCAGTGGATCGTGTGAGTCAAAGAACTCAGATACTGTTTGGTTTGTCGTGTGAGGGAAAGCAAATTCATATGATAAGTTACATTTTTAGATGTTTTACTTCATTGTTAATATTGTAGGAGAAGGACGGTGGCTTGGATGCAATTTTGCATCCCAGAATTTATTACAGATTAAACCTATGATCTTCAAACCAACCTCTGGTCTGCAGACCACTTTTGGTTCCATGGTCACCAGGTAATGGATTGCAAGGGCTGCAGGAAAATTAATTTATCTAATACTTTTATTTACTTTCTCTAACTTAGACCCCAATGTTTTACTAAAAAAAAAAAAAAAACCTTTCAATGTTTTTGCTACTAGTGTGTTTTTGCTACTAATGCTAGCCTCGTCCTTGGTACAAGAAATGTTGGTATTTTGACCAATGCTCAAAATAATGACCCCAAAGGATCAAGGTTGTGTTTGAAAGGAAAAATAAAAGTGTCAATTTGAAACAAATTTCAAGTATCTTGGATTTTTAGACATATAAAAAAAGTGTAATTTCCCCCCCAAAAAACCCTGCAATCTGCTTATCTTGCCATGTATCCTCATTGTTCATTCAAATAATTGTTAATTGGCGGCGTCACTGCGACTGTGCGACGTAGACGCCAACATATTTGCATTGAGTGACGTTAATGACTAACATTTATGAGTAAGAAAAATTCTATTCCCCAAAGTATCAACACAGACAGACACGGCTTTGGTCTGGTTCAAGCGGAATTACTGAAGCAAACAGGGAATATGTAGCACCCAACTGCCTTCACACAAACCCACACATATCAGAGTGTTCGCAGGGTTCACCCAGGGGAGTCTGGAAGGGAAAAGATTCTACAAGCTGCTCCCTGGATAATAAGCCCGGTCCCCGCATGTACCGCATGTGTGTGTGCGCGTGTGTGAGCGCAGCGATCTCCACACAAACGCAGAGTCAGTGGGAACTGTGTTCAGCATGAGAAGGAGAAAGTGAGCTCCCCACGGAATTCAACATTTCAAACACTTCAGGCTGCACCACAATTTTCCCTGGGGGAGAACTGGGTCTGCAGCACTTCACAGGCTGCAGACGCAGACGCAGAGTAAAAGGGACATTAGGCGTATGAATAGCATTTGAATGCCACACTGTATCGAGCGGGCTGAATTGTTTGACTGTTGAAAGCATCATTTCACAGTTTGGTGACAGTTTCCATTCTGTTTTCTCATTAGAACAACTGAACCAAAAATAAAAAGATAAATGTTTCCTGCAGCCCACACGTACCGCCATTTGGCTTTCGGTCAAAAACACGGAGCCGACTCAATCGGAAAGAGAGAGAGAGAGAGCAACGCTGGAAATTCTAATTTATCAAATGGGCAGCTGCGATTTCAAAAATTCTGCTCTTTTCACGACCAAAAAGTGTCACCAGGATTCAAAACGCGTAATTGGTTGCATTAAGTCAGGAGTCATAATTTAGAGTCGCATGAAAATGGCTGCCTGTGAGCGTTGGGTCGGTGCTGGGTCCCTCACACAATGCTACATTAGGTTTCTAATGTGAAGAGGCTCCCAAAGGCTTCATTAAAATGGAAAAAGGTCTAAGAGGGTGTGTCTGAGAGTCGCTGCAGCCTGTCTGTGTGTATCTGTCTGTGTGTGTGTGTGTGTGTGTGTGTGTCTGTGTGTGTGCTGCTATGAAAAATATCAGCCGATCCAAGAGATGGAGTTTTCACTTCATTATGGGTCGGTGGTAGTTTGTCAACCTTTGGAAGACCCAGTGGGGTTCCACAGGGCTGAGCACAGAAACACACCTCAGTGTCAGTGGAATTTTAATGTGATTTTTTGATATGAATATATTTCAAAAAAAGTAAGATTTTCTTTGAGGCAAAATCACCGTAAACTAGAAGAACCGGTAGGATATGGACATTTTTAAGGTATGTAGTCAGAGTGCCTTCATGGAACCTGAGAAATTTTAACAATTAATAATTCTTTCTTTATGACATTACTTACAATAGACACACAAGTTTTTTTTAATATATGATGTCCTAAAGCTCAGTATTTAGTAAGATCAGTATTTGAATATGTAGGTATGTCAACGGACAGACAAACGGGCAGGAGAGAGGAGGGTTGATGGAAAGGTAGGATGGATGGACAGACAAGGTGGACAGGATGGAGATAGATGGATAGAATGATGGAAGGATAGATGAATGGATGGATGGATGATAGAAAGATGGATAGATAGAATGATAAATTGTTGGATGGATGGATGGATGGATGGATGGGTGGATGAATAGATGGGTAGAGGGAAGGATGGATTGGTGGACGGATGATGGATAGATAGATTGATAGAAAGATGAATAGATAGAATGATAAATTGTTGGATGGATGGATAGATTGATGGATGGATATTGGGATGGATGGATTGAAAGATGGATAGGTGGATGGATGATGGATAGATAGATGAATGGATGTATGGATGGGTGGGTGGATGGATGGATTGATAAATGGATAGAAAGATGGTTAGGTGGATAGGTGGATGGATGATGGACGATAAAAGGATGATGGATGATAGATGGATGGATGGATGGGTGGATGAATAGATGGGTAGAGGGAAGGATGGATTGGTGGATGGATGATGGATAGATAGATGGATGGATGGATGGATGGGTGGATGGATGGATTGATAAATGGATAGAAGGATGGATAGGTGGATGGATGGATGGACAATGAAAGGATGATGGATGATAGATGGATGGATGGATGGATAGATAGACAGACAGAGAGAGAGACAGACAGACAGACAGTTTTTTTTTTTTTTTATTTCACATAAATCCTCCTGAATGTCCTTTTTCAGAGTTGGATTTGCATCAATAATAACAACCAAGGGTGAAGTTTAAGTAAAAAAGACAAACAAACAAACCCTGGGACGATACAGTCGTCGATCTGCTGTTTCAGAGTCTAAAGCAGAGAGAGTGGACGACACGTATGATGCATCTCAAAGTGAGGTGATCTCGGCGGCTGGTGTTTAATGGAACACTATTACCTCATTCATCTGAGCCTGACTGACTCCTACGTGAGCGGAGGCTACTTTCACACCTAATTAACCAAGTCCGCTAGGACGCACATGCACACCCGACGCTATTTGTGCACTTTATATATAACCAGACAACCTACAGCACTTCTGACAGCCACTTAGATTTCCTTTTTTATTATTATTTTAAAGGGGTGGACATATAGATGGACTTGTGAATAGGAGGTTAAAAAAAAACCCCACCATAAGTGTGAAAGAGAAAAATGTCAGCAAATGTCGAACAAGGAAATGGCGTAATTGGAGGCATTTTATACACGCTGCCATTCACCGAGGAGCCACCGAAGGCACAGTGCAATCAACAACAAAAAAAAAAATCTCAGAGAAAAGTGGGCCATGAGCTATTGGGTTTTTTTAATGCTCCAATCAGAAAAAAAGGTGCTGTGAAGCCATCTGTGTCTTTGTGGAAAGCGGGTTGCGAGAGAAGAGGGAAATTGTGTTATTGTGTGATAAGACTTGGACACAGAGAGGCTTGAGTGGCTTTGACCCAGTCCTAATCAACACATCAACACCTCCACCCATTTGTGTCGCCGCCCTGTGATGGAGGTGAAGGGTATTTAGATTTTAGTTATGGTCAGGGGGGGAAATTGACAGGTTACCTGACCATGGCCCAACGTTATGATGTGACAAGGCATGAACTGGACAGTTCAACACAGAGTCTTGGAGAAAAGAAATGAACTCAACTTTATGTACACTGAAAGGAAGTCTTTCTTTCAAAGACACCTTCACAGACAGACATTTAGTTTCTTTTCTTTTTTTTTTTAAGAACCTTTTTTTGAGAAAGGTTTACAGGCAGCTGTGAGACCAGCCATGATGTATGGATTAGAGACACTAGCAATAGGCTAAAGCTGGACGAGGACAGACAGGATCAGGACATGTCCTGTATGACAGACAGACAGGGTGGACAGGATGGAGATAGATGGATGGATAGAATGATGGATAGAAAGATGGATGGGTGGATGATTGGATGGATGGATAAATGGGTGGATGGATGGATAAATGGGTGGATGGATGGATAGATAGAAAGATGGATGGATGGATGGGTGGATCGGTGGATGGATGGATGAATGGATGGGTGGATGATGGATGATGGATGATGGATGGATGGGTGGATGGATGGATGGATGGATAGATGAATGGATAGAAAGATGGATGGATGGATGGATAGATAGAATGAAGAATGAAGAACAGAATGTCGACATGTTCAGGTGAGGGACAGTGGTTATATTGGTAGAAGAATGATCCTGAAGCAGAAGCTACCAGGTAGGAGACAAAGAGGAGATTTAGGGCTACAGTGAGGGAGGACATGAAAGTAGCTGGAGTTAGAATTGAGGACAGAGAGGACAGGGGCAGGATGAAAAGCCCTACAAGTCAAAAGGAAAAAAAAGAGACAATTTTACATACTTTTACTTTTTGTACGTTGTCTAAAAACCCATTGTGATGTAAACCAGTACCAATACTGTATATGCATTTGTTTGTTTGTTTGTTTGTTTGAGATAAACAACTCAGGACTCTATATGCCCTTCCAGCAAATTTGGCAAAACCAATGAGGTAATGGACTTTTATTATCAGGAAAAAAAAACAAAACAAAAAACAAGAATGATCTTTCCGATTGTGCAAACCAATATAATTGTACTAGTAAAATATGTTAAAAGTTAAATAATCAGTTAACATAGTCACCAACTTCATCCTAATTCAAAAGGTGAAATAAAGTGATGAGAAAAAGCCAAGTCAAACCTAAGCATTTATTTGACCGGAAATGTTATGGTTCAACATTTCAAGGATAATTTAAAGACAAATGTAAGTAACGAAGAGCAGAAATAAGGCAGGGAGACAAAAAAGACCCAGATGAGGAGTGGACTCAGCTGAAGCAGGAGAAAGGGGTAAACGGGGCAAGGGTTGTGCAGGAGACACTGACGACTTAAGGAGGAGAGAAAGCGCTTATCTGTCCTCATGTAGGTTAATTGACTGAAGAATTAAAACAAAAAAGAAGATATAATTCAACCCAGAGTCTGGACTTTAACACCAACAGACCCAGTAGCATATGAAAAGATTCTTAACACACACACCACACACACACACGTGTGCAGACAGTGCTACTTTGGCGTCCCAGTATATTCCTAATTATCAGTTAATTGTTATTCCCTATCATTAGGAGGGTGGTTTTTTAATTGTAATGTAGCCAAGCAGAAAGCCTACCTATACATGTGGGGGACAATTAGCCACCTTCATTAACCCCTGGTTAATTACAACTTCCACCGCTGCTTCCCATAGCAGTTTTTCTTCACTCCTTTCTTGCCTTGGTCTCCATCCACAGGCGTCTATATTCACACTTTTCATTGACTACCCTCATTGATTGTCCCACGCAACCCTGACTTGAACGTGATTCATTTGAAAAAAAAAAGTAAATCTTTCTTTTTTTTTTTTACATGATTTTTTTTTTTTTTTTCAGTCATTCTTTTATAAAGTAATCTTTGTTTCTGCACTTGTCTTACCAACCATTTTCTATCTGCACCACAAGGTTGGAATTTTAATAAATGCAAAGCACAAAGCGTCAGGACAGAAAGTGACCTCCAAATAGTGTCCATTTGGTTGTTGTCGTCTTTAACCGGTAAGCTAAAAAGGTCATGGACATTTAGCAGCAGTTCCTGCCTCAGTAAACCATTCACTTTGGACTTCGTCATGTCCTGCACACCTGGGTGTGTTGACATCTTAATGTTGTTTTCAAAAAAGCATTTTTAGTTTATTTAGTAGGATTTATTACAGTTAATTTATAGTGTTCTTTTAATATCAGGAATTATTATGAATTTTCTAGTTTTTTTTTATTTGATGTTAATTATCTTTATTTTTCTAACCTCCTGTAATAAAAAAAACAAGAAACAATCCTACTGGCATGTTTTTAATTCTCCAAATTGTGCTCATACATATTCGTATTGTGTTTACAGTAAATGATAAGAAATGGTTAATTTCATTCATGCTTAAGGATTGTTTCTTTATAATTTTGTTTTCTAATGAGTGTTTGGGCTGTAATTAAAAATCTTTCAGTTCTTCAAGCCCATGGGTTTTCCACTAATTTCCTTCACACGCACTCAAACTGCAGCCTCCCCTAAAAATAAACCCACTCCAGAGCAATCACTGCACCACAAATTGCATAAGTGCACAGAAGACACAGGGAGAGGAAGAGGGAAAAAGAAAAAAAAAAAAAAAAAAAACCTTTCCTGTTACTGGCTGCATCCTGCTGTCTGTGTTTTATTGATTTTGACAACAATGGCATTTTGACCTCACAGCTAAAAGCATGTTGATGTGTTTTGGACCGCTTACGTTGTCCACACGATGTGGAGAAATGGAAGAAGAACCTCCGAAAATACGTGCTGTGCACTCGCCATCTCTCCTATTTGGTTTCCGTTTTTTTTTTTCGGTTTCCCTGATTTACCGTCTGAGATTCCGTCCTAGTTTTAGATTGCGGGAGAGGCGGTGATAATTTGTTCGCTATGTTTTGACCCAATGAAAACAAGGAGACATGGGAGGAATGGAGGTGAAAAGAGGGGGCGATTAAGAGAGCGAGATTTTAATGATAGAATTTACATGTTTGACGGACAGGAGTCGAAACAACGCGCAAATTGACGGAGAGACTGAGAAATGATAACAATATCCATTCTATTGTTCCATTAGGGAAGACATTAATGACTGATAAAATGAGGCTGCTAAAGAGGACACAATGGCCCCTAATTGACTCATTACCAAAAGCAGGGAATGGACTGGCCTAATGAATGGAGTATGAGTGCTGCGGCATAACTGCTTGGTAAGCAAAACAGACCCACGTTTGGTTTATTAAACCTAACAAAGCAATTTTGTTTGCTCACATGAGTAGAATAAAAACCAAAGAAATGGGAGGAGGAACTAATAAGACCGGGGTGAGTCTTTTCGTGTGTCGGGGTGACAGGGTTTTACCTCCAGGTGCTCCAGGATGTATGGAGGGTTGGTCATGCCCAGCCTCAGCATGGCTCCTTCAGGGATCTCTTCCACCAGTTTCCACAGCAGTGTGGGCAGGTCTGTCCCAATGTCTCGTCCATACGCTCCCGTGTCCTCACTGGTCAACCAGATCTCACACACTCCCTCTGAAGAAACAACATATAAACATCCTTAAAATCATGACTTATTGGAACACTTAGTTAAAATTAGGGTCTCAAAGTCAAATTCACAAGGATCAGGTAAAAACTGGGACAAAAACAAGAGTCAATCATAATTTTCTTGAATTATTCATGGTAATTGAACATAATTTCCTCTTTTTCCAAAAAAGAAAAGTTTTTTTTTTTCCTTAAGGAAACAAACTTTATTTTGCTTTAATATTAAACATGGCTTAATGTTACAAACAAACGAGAAATTCAATTTGACAAGAAAAACTTTTCAGAAGTATTTGTTTCGTATTGTCTCTCTACCTGTATTCCTTGTAGTTCCTTTTTTAAATGAAAGCCTGACAACATAGTAAAAAATACTTCAGTATGTGCAGCCTCTAAAACACATAGTTGGGATGATTTTGTGGACCAAAAATATTTAAACTGCGGACTAGATTTGCCCCCTGGGCCTCAGTTTGACACTTGTTTCCTGTTTTCCACAGGTGCTGTTTATGTGTTCATGACAAAAAACACAGTAGAAAAACAGAAAAACAAAAAAAACAAACAAAAAAAAAAAAAAAAACATTAATCAGTAGAGCATAAGTTCCAGACATCTGACATAGTGTGTGCTATATAAAATATACCAAATCCAAAGCGTTCCTGTGTGGTGATATATATATATATTCTGTCTACTTCGTTTAATCGTGAAACAAAAAAAAAAAAAAAAAATTTTTTTTAGTCAAAATCTTCATGTAAACTTCACGTTCTATGTTTTTCCATTGTGGTGTCCATCCACAAGTCCAATGTCGGG